>JXCR01137465.1:4782-21217 GCA_002079205.1 Phalaenopsis hybrid cultivar | reverse complement strand
GCAGTGGTGTGCCAAAGTGGGGCATTTAGCATATGAGGGCATATGTTCCCTAATGCATAACAGGGTGTGTGGTGAATGACATGCCTAAAAATTACCTACCTTTTCATATATATTTATGCTCAATTTTAATGATTTTTAATGATATTACACTTTAAATGAAGGTATTTTGCATATTTTTGGTTTCAAGCACAAGAAATGGACTTTTGGAGAAAATGAAGAAAAAATGATGCAATTTGGAGTAGAAATGAGCAAGAAAGAAAATTCTAATGTGACACATTTTGATGTGATTCTATGCTTAATATAATTTTCATTTCTCACATGTTTTTAAATAAAATTACACTCCAAAGAAAGGTTTTTTTAACACTTATTTTGTAGGTATATCTGCTAGGAGCGAAACACATCTGAAACAAGATGAAACAGAGCTGAAATGGAGTTAAACAGAGGAAAATAGTGCAGTNCACTCCAAAGAAAGGTTTTTTTAACACTTATTTTGTAGGTATATCTGCTAGGAGCGAAACACATCTGAAACAGGATGAAACAGAGCTGAAATGGAGTTAAACAGAGGAAAATAGTGCAGCTGCTGTAGGGAGGCGCGTGAGGCGCCAGAGACGATATAAGATGGACTAAGGCTGTTTAGGAAAAAAATTGAGCAAATTTTGAAGGCTCCAAATGACTCAAACGTCCCATGGAGTGATTCAATGCATCTAGACATTTTGGAAGGCTCTTTAATGAAGCGATATGTCTCTTGAATGAATGTACATTTCTTGTGGGATTTAAAAGGTGTGACTTTTGGAGAGAAAATTGGAGGCAATTTCAAATTTCTTTTAAAATGAGGCAGCTCCTAATTAAAAGGAGGGGAATTTAGGGCATTATTGTGGTGTGAGAGTGAGAGGAAGGCTTTGAAGAAGAGAGAATTTTCTTCTAGGGTTGTGAGAGGGAAGGTGAGAGATTTCTTCTTCATTACATTTCTAGGAGAGAATTGAGTGTGATTGTAAAGAGAAAAAGTGTTTAAAGAGAACTTCTAAAAATTTTCTTAGGGAGTAGTGTGAGATAAGTNGAGGGAAGGTGAGAGATTTCTTCTTCATTACATTTCTAGGAGAGAATTGAGTGTGATTGTAAAGAGAGAAAATGTTTAAAGAGAACTTCTAAAAATTTTCTTAGGGAGCAGTGTGAGATAAGTTTTTTTTTCTTTCTTTATTGGGTAAACTTGTTTTTATATATGAAATTTGTGTTTTGTTGTATCTTTCTCATGAATTCTGAGTAGTCTTCTTTATCCTTTTCCCTATAATGAGATTTGGTTTTGTGAAGAATTAATTTTAGTATGGAAGGTTTATAATGTCAATAAATTGTGATGGCTCGAACTTCGATCTTCATTTACTTTTCGATTTAACCAATTGAAATGTTAAAATGTGTTAAGAAACATATGATCTGAAGGAGCTATGATTTCTACAACATAGTGAGAATCACATTTAATTTCATGGGAGAGGATGTCATCCATGGGATTGGTGCAAATAAATAGAGAAATATACTTTGTTGGATGAAGAATTGGAAATTTTAAGGTGATAACTTAAAATCGCCAATTTGGTCCAGTTGATTGGAAACTAATGCGAGATTGTTAGTTCTAAGACGAGGGAGTAGTGGGAGCTCTGGAGTGGCAGCCGATATCCTCCCAACCTAACAATGAAATTAGGGACCGAATCTTGATTAATAGATGCTCTTAATGCACTTGAAGGAGGGTAAGGAATAGGATTGCTCCTATTTGGTACAATAAAATTTTATGTATAATTTTAAATGATTTTAATTAGTCGTTAACCATGTACTCAATTTAAAGGGGAAAGATGTTTTCTTAAATTTAAACTCTTCATAACAAAACTTTGTTTAGTCTCAGTAAATTTAGCTTTGAATTTTAGAAATCAATTTAGTAAACTTAGTTCTTTTAGTTGTATTTCATTTACCATTCATTAAACCCATTTTGACCTGTCTTTCTTACTTTGATTTTCTTATAGTTTGAATATTGTGATTTATGTTATTATCATGAGAATTTTAATCTTCCAAACTACGACCTCATAGTAGTAGACTAGAATTAGCCTAAGAGATGTCTTACTGCGCTTCACTGTGAGATTGATATTGGGTTCTTAAAGAAAGCCCTATATTACTTGAAGTGATATATGCACTTGCGTAGAACCACTAGTGTGCAAACTATTTTATATATTTTATAAATATTTTGATTTTGCATATTAACTACTTATTACAAATTGGGTCAAGTTTTTTGTCATATTTTTTAAAGCTAAATTACTGCGTAATTTTAGAACGAGTCAAGTTTTTGACACTGTTACTGAGGATTTCTACTGACATAAGACACGCAGAAAAACATCACACCCAAGGGGCACATCATGTTTTTGGTGTTGTTGTTAGGGAAGTACGGTAAGAACTTCAGGAGAATTTAAGTTAAACTTGTAAGACTTAGATTTAGAATTTATAGTATTATTATATAGTGTGATTAATTATTGTGTGTTTACTTTAAAGTAAATAAAAAATACCAAAAATATTTTTGATATTTATCCTATTAGTTAAGTCTTTAAATTGGTATGCCTAGTTTAGGAGCTATAGAGCTTGAATTTTACAAGTTAAATTTGAGGAGAACTTTTGGGAGAGATTTTAAAAGACTCCATTAATTTAATGTAGAAATGGCGTATTAATGATATAATGAATATTCAAAATTTGAGTATAATGCTAGTAGCTAGGGGCAAATTTTTAAGATGTGCTTATAATTTTAATTTCTCAGGTTACAAATATTAAAAGGAAGTTGAATATATACATAGAAAGATTTCCCCAAGGAGCTCCAATTATTGAGTAAAATTCATTTGGATAATGAATTGAAACTAGCAATGGGATACATAATTTATATTATGATTATTATAACCAGGTTGGGAAAATCATTTAAATTTTAGGTGGAATAATAATTTTAGAGGAGAAAACCAATTTTTGGAAGCTAATCAATTTAATCAGACATGTAACTGGAATAGTCAGAGTGATTTAATGATGAACTTTATCTTCCTCATAAATTTAACTTCAACCCCCAAGATGAGGAGAAGGAATTAATGTTAAAAGAGGTTGTGATTCAAATGACGAGACAGTTGGAAAATCAAGTGGTTGCTTATCTCCCACAAATTTTACCTAGTGACCTTGAGATAAACCTTAAGGAGATGAATGATGAGCAATTTAAAATTATTGAACTAATATTTAGAGGAGAATTCAAGGATATGTTTCAAAAGAACTTTGAGTTGAGAGATGTGGATAAGGAGATTGAAAAACCAATGGAAAAAATTTCTACATAATTAGAAAAACCTATTTCGTCAACTAAGATAAATATAGAAAGACCACCTCTTCCATTTACTCAGTACCAATGGGAAGAATTGAAAGACAACCCTGAACAAAAGAGTAACCTAGAGAAATTTGATCTAGAATTTGAATTATTTAGATAGAATCCGATCTAAAATTTTGGAGATCTTGATGTATCATATAAAGATCAATTACTTATAAATTTCATGAAAGATGGTAATATAAAAATTGAGAAAATCACTAGAAAAATATCAGATCTAGAAAGAAATATGAGGAAAAAGGATATGAATCAATCTGAAAAGGAAGAGCGGAAAGAAAATTTTAAATTTGAGGACTTTGTAGGAATCCATAGATCTTGAAAAGATTGGGTGATTGATCAAGGACTACTTAAATGGAATTTTTATCCAGGTGGAATCATTTTTTGCGCTGACGACAGTAAACAAAGCGCTTTATGGGATGCAACCCATAGTTATTAGTATGGTTTGATTTAGTGTGCTAGAGAGTCATGATTGTTAGTGTCGTACTACTTTTGTTTTAGTGTGGATTGATTAGTTTGATTGATGATTGATATATGTTTGGATTGTTAGTGGTTTGATTATATCTTTGTGTATTATGAGGGAGGTGATTCCTTAACTACTTATGATGGCTAGACTTATATATTCTCTTGTAGTAGTTGGATTGACAAGTCCACTATCACTCAGATCTCACTCGGACTTAAGTTTTACAAGATACATCATTAATTTTAACAATGACAATTTCATCTCAATTTTGTTATTTTTTTCTTTGACTTTGTTTTCATTTGATAGGAGTAGCTAACCTATTTGATGAATAACATGTGGATAAATTTACACTATCCTTATAACTGCTAGATGTGCTTATTTATTGAGACAAGATGATACCTGAGGTTGGTGTTCGCGACCCAATATATTAGGGATAATATTAACTTTGGGATTAGAAACTAGAAAATTATTTATAAGCACTTAATATATATGTGTAGTGATTCCGTTAGAAATTGGAAGTAAGTTAGTTAGTTGTAATGAGTTAAAGGAAGAATTTACCTTATTTATCATGTGTATTTGTATTTGTGTTACAATAATATAAGAATTTGGAGAACACATAAATATATATACTCCTACGTCGATACCTGTTATGTTTGTTAAACCTTTCTTCCCATTTTATCGAGCATGTTTTAGCTATACTTACTTTCTATTGCATAATGTTTTGTCATGATGAGTACTTGTATAAGTTTGTGATAGATAGAATTTCTGAACCATTTTTCTTGTTGCTTATTTTTTCAATATTAAATGTTACACATGTTTAAAATCAAGTTTGGGGGTAGCAAAAAAAATAAATTTTAAAGTTAGTATACTTACTTTTTGTTTAACATTAATGCAAGCATGTTTTAGGCTAGATTTACTTTCTCCTTTAGTCATTCTATCCTGATTATGCATGTATATGAAGTTGATAGGATGTAACAGTATTTAGTATATTCAACTTTTACATTTTCTTTCTGCTACATTTTATGGAATTAAGTGTAAAATATTTAGAAATTCAAGTTTGGGAGGAAGAAAATTTTCTTTTAAAAAGAAGTAAACTAAATTTTATTTTTCCTCAATTAACTATATTTTTAAAATTAATATAACATGACCTTGTATATTAGAGTTTAACTTTATATGACTATCTTTATTTTTAAAATATTATGGTAAATTTAGGTAAAAGTTTTTAATAACGAAGGTCAATTTTAAAGTTAAAGGTATTTGGTATTGAAGGATAAAACTATGTTTTTCTATTTAAAGTAAAAGGAATTGTATTTTTAAAGTATTAATAATCTTAGAGTTTCATGTATGAAGGAAAGGATGAGAATTTATGAAAAATCATCAAAACTAATATAAATTTATAAAGTGAAGAAAGGTAAAAGTTTTAACTTTAAGAAGATGATAGTGAAGTTAGAAATTATTAAAGGCTATCAAGATATAGTAATCCTCACTTGAAAAAGAAAAGAAAAGAAAGGATTGAAAAGATCCTGAAGAAAAAAAAAAGAAGAGAAAAGAAAGGAAAGAAAAATAAAAGAAAAAAAGAATGTGAGGAGATTCTTGAGAAGATACCTAATAAAAAATTGGTTTAACCTAAATCAACTTGAGGAAAAGGCTTTATTACATTTTCTAAACTTGTATTTGAGTATTAGCACCCTTAATAGTAAAGTTTTCAAGAAATTCTTTTTCATATGGATATTCAAAGTATCCTTGATATAACAAATTACAATTCTTCTTGAAATGAATTGAGATTCAGAAATCTTAGATTTGATTACTAAGTATTCTTATACTAATAGTTTTAATCTAAGTTATTAAAATTTTTTCTTAAACTATGTTATTTTATTTAATAAACTAAAGTAAAGAAGTTTATAAGTTAATCTCTGCCTAAGTCATATTTTTAAGTAGTAAAAGAGTCACTTGTGGACAAGTAACATTTAAGTATGGGGGATTTTGACACGCTTAAAATTTACCTATCTTTTCATATATATTTTAAGCTTAATTTTAATGATTTTTAATGATTTAAACTTAAAAGGATGGTATTTTGTATATTCTTTGTTTCAGGTACAAGAAATGTACTTTTGGAGAAAATAAAACAAAAATGGTGCAATTTGGAGTAAAAATGAGCAAGAGAGAAAATTCTGACTTGACAGATTTTAATATGTTTTTCTATGTTTAATCTACTTTACATTTGTTGCATATTTTTGAATAAAATTACACTTTAAAGAAAGGTTTTTCTCATACTTATTTGGTAGGTATATCTGTTACGAGTGAAACAAAACTGAAACGGGACTAAATAGAGCTGAAACAGAGCCAAATAGAGCAAAACGGTGGAGCTGCTGCAGGGTGGCACCTAAGGCGCAAAATCCAGAGAATTTGCTTCTGAGGCGCTAAAGACAATATAGGATGTATTAAGGTGGTTCAAGAAAAATTTTGAACGGATTTACACTTTAGGAGGCTCTTTAATGAAGGGACATGCCTCTTGAAATAATGGACATGTCTTTTGGGATTGAGAAGGGGTGAATTTTAAAGAGAAAATTGGAGGTAATTTTGAACTCCCTTTGGAAGGAGGCAGCCCCTAATTAAAAAGGAGAGGAGACTAGGGCATGAGTGTCACATGAGAGTGAGAGGAAGGTTTTGGAGAAGAGAGGAGTTTCTTCTAGTGTGATAAGAGGAGAGGGAATGTGAGAGATTTCTTCTTCATTACATTTCTAGGAGAGAATTAAGTGTGATTGTAATGAGATAAAGTTCTTAAAGGGAACTTCTAGGGATTTGCTTGGAAAGGAGTGTGAGCTAAGTTGTGTTCTTTTCTTTCTTTATTTTGTAAATTCTTTTTTGTATATAAAATCCGTGTTTTGTTTCTATCATTCTCATGAATTCTGAGTAGTCTTCTTTATTCTTCTCCTTACAATGAGATTTGGTTTTGTGAAGAATTAATTTAGTTATGGAAGGTTTATAATGTCAATAAATTATGATGATTCGAACTTTGATATTCATTTACTTTTTGATTTGGCCAATTGAAAGGTTAACATGTGTTGAGAAACCTATGATCCAAAATGGCTATGATTTCTATAAAATAGTGAGAATCACATTTGATTCCATGGGAGAGGTGTCATCCATGGAGTTGAGTGCAAATAAATACAGAAATATACTTTGTTGGATGCAAAATTAGATATTTTAAGGTGACAAATTAAAATCCTCAATTTAGTCTAGTTGAATGGAAACAAATGCTAGATTTTTAGCCATTAGGCGATGGTGTAGTGGGAGCTCTTGAGTGGTAGCCGATATCCTCCCAACCTAACCAAGGAATTAATGACCAAACTCTAGATTAGTCAATATTGAAAGATGGTAAAAAATATGATTGGTCATATTTGAACATTACAATTTTATATATAATTTTAAATGATTTTAATTACTTCACTAACCATTTACTCATTTTAAAGAGGAAGGATGCTTTTTTAAATTGGAACTCTTTATCACAAAACTTTGTGTAATCTTAGTAAATTTAACTTTGAATTTTAGAAATTAGTTTAGTAAACTTAGTTCTTTTAGTTGCATTTCTGTTAGCATTCATTAAACTTATTGTAACTTGTCTTTCTTACTTTGATTTTTTATAGTTTGAATATTGTGATTTATGTTATTATCATAAGAATTTTCATCTTCCAAAATAAGTCTTGGTAGTAGTGGACTAGAATTAGCCTAAGAGATTTCTTATTGCGCTTCTCCGTGGGATCGATACTAGGATTTTTAAAGAAAGCCCTATATTACTTGAAGTTATACGTTCACTTGCATAGAACAACTAGTGTGTGAACTATTTTATATATTTTATAAATATTTTTATATTGCACATTGACAACTTAATATAAATTAGGTCAAGTTTTTTGTCATATTTTTTAAAGCTAAATTATTGCGTAATTTTAGAACGGGTCAAGTTTTTGGCCTATTACTGGGGATATAAATTGACATAAGACACACGAAAAAACAACTCACAGCAGGCATGCATCAGTGAACGTGTTTATGCAAGTATTATAGAATAAACATGTAATATTGCCGCATCCAAATGCAATGTCGTTAAAGTTTGATTGCTTGAAGTGATAGATATTATAGATTAATGTGATTGGGTTGTTGAAGACTGACCGATCAAAGTGATGGAGATCACTGAACGATGTGATTGAGCCATTAGATGTCGATCAATCAAAGCAGAGGAGATCACTGCTCAAAACAAATGGGTCATTGGAGGCTGATTGATTGAAGCGATGAAGAACATTGATAAATGTGATGAAGCCATTGAAGGTTAAGCGATTTAAGCAACGAAGATGCAAAATCAAATTTTGACGCACATCAAAGAATTATACATGTAAGCAACAAAACCTGGTTGATTTGATGATGACAATGGGCTTACCCAAAGTGAAGTGGTCAGCCATGTTGATTTGATCGATAGTGGCTAATCATTTGAGATAACATGAACAATCAATCAAACTGCTAGTGCCCATGGTGGTTGATCGGTTGAAGTGACACAAATGACATGCAAAAATCAGTAACCTTTTATGCACATTTTTAAAGTACATGAAATGTCTAATGCAACATAAAATTTATGCAATAAAATATTACTCGATTAAATTTGATGAAAAGCAAGCTCGCCCTAACATTCTCACAGGATGATGTACCAACCCCTTATCCTTCTTAATCTTGTTGTGTAAACCGATAAGAAACACATCTTCGATCCATTTTGCTAACATGAAAAAGGCTTAAAATATTAAAGGAAACCCTTATGAAATGAAAGATATCCTCATAATCAAAGTTCTCTCAACCTAGGGAATGAATATCACATTGATCTTCATTTTCTAAACCACAAAAGTGTTTCATCCGTCCCATACGACAAATGGAACTGCCAAACCAATCACAGGAATACTACAATATCATATTTTGGATTTATGACTAAAGGGGGGGTGGGGGTTTCGCTTAGATTTGTTAAGTAAATGTAAAAATTAACTAAATCTAGAGGCTTTCTCTATCAAGGCAACCTAACCAAGATCTCTAACACATAACCTATAGATTCTCTAAGAAAACATGAAAAAATAAACATTTAAGTCACCTACGTGACGATTGATGATGCATTTCTATCGTATGATGAAGCTCTCCTTAGTAGGAGATATGGCTCTCTTTCCTCCTTCTCTCGTGTAAGAGGAAGCTCTCCTCATCCTTGAATGTAGCTCCAAAGGTACAGACACTTTCCTCCTCTATTAAATGTGATGTAGAAAAGAGAAGGATTGATGGAAGAAAAAATGGGAAATATAAAAAAAAAGAAGAGGAAAGGTTTTCTCACCAAGCTTTCTCCCACAACTTCCTTGCTCTCCAAAACATCTACCCCCAAACAGAAAAGATCTCTTGCCCAAATGAAACTCGGATCCCTAGCTTAACCCCCTAACCAGCCATGTATTGATGGCTTTTTCCCACTAGAATCCATTTAAAATTAAAGTTTAATTCACATAATACATCTTTCATTTATTTTTTTGGAGGTGTGTTTACATGGGGAAGCTTTTTGGACCCCTAAAATTCATTCCATAACTAATGGCAGCTCAAGGAACCAAGTGGGAGCCAAAAGTCAACATTTTTGGCTCATTTCAGTTGTTAGGTAGCATAGCCATGCCACCCAGAAGTGTAATTACTCCCACATATCTGTGTAGTGGCATGGCAAGACCTTAATTTTGCTTGGTTGTACCCAAATAGGCCTCTAGGCATGGCTACGCTGCTCAATGCCATGTTTAAGTCTGTTCAAATTTTAGTTTTGGTATTTAAGCATCTGTAGTTGCTATTTATGGATTCCTATGACCATCTGAAGCTTCAAATAGATAGGAAATGACTTTAAAACATCAAATTGGACATTTAAAATGTCTCTATATCAAAATCATTGCCAAAAATGGTGGGAACCCTTAGTACGACTGTACTAAGTTAGACCCTAATTTTGCGCGTTATCAGGCATCATGGGGAATTTTATGGATTTGTAAGTTATGGGAAACCATGTATCACTTAAAAAAATGACCCAAAAACCTAAAAGTAAACCTTTTTGAGGTTTTATTTTAAAAGTATTTGTGTCAATGGGCATTCTAGATCCCCAAGCGAGTAAGTCGGTCTAAACCTTGATTTTATTCATTGCACGCATATGAGAGTTGTGTGACTCCCTTTGACAATGGGAAGCTCTTATGACCATGAAAGACTCTAAATTAATGGATCATGGTCTTTAAACATTATAATGGACAACATATGTGTTCCATGTTGAAACTGATGCCACCCAGTGCTAAGCTCCTTTAGGTATGACAGAAACAATGCTAACCTTAAAACTGTTCCTCAAACTCATACTGAGAGCCCTATATGGATGTTTAGAGCTATGAGACACTATGAATAAATATTGAAAAGTTCTTAGCCATTCATTTGGACATCCTACATGTGTGCATAAAAAATTGATGCCAACGCATGGTTTAAACGAGCAGTCATAAACTTGATGTTTGAGAATGCAAGATATGACATCAAGAAGTAGATCTATTTAATGGAATCATAAAGAATATGATAGAAGAATTGACAACTAAACTTATCATAAGAGATGGAGAGGAGAGAAACTCCCTAGAGGATTTGCTATAAGAAACCTTGGTGGGGATATTTTTTCTTAGGGATCACCATAGATCTTGAAAGATTTCTATCTATATCATTGAATACGACATTTAAAGAATAACATAGTATTCTGAAGGATAGAGATATTACCCTAAATTGCATTCAGTCAGTCAGAAGAGGGAAATCATTAGGTTCTGTGGAACCAATATTCTTCCCTTACCTTATATATGTAAGGTAATGTTTATTTCAATTATTGGGTCTCATTTCTATATAGTTAATCCCTCATATTTAATTACAACTTTGGAGCCATGAGCATAAAATAAAACCTCTTGATTAATACGATAACACAAGTTATTAGAGATCAAGCTTTTATAATTAGAAGGTCTAAGTGGAAGAATTAAGCCTCAAGGGATGGGACTTAAAATATGATGAAGGCATGTCATGGGAAAGGCTCAAGATATAAGGATTTAATTACCTAATGGAGGGAATCTATAACCAAAGTGATGTCTAAAAAGAAATTGAGAAGGGATGATAATGAGTTTGAACTATGTTTGATTTGAAATTAATTTGAACTATATTCAAACTAAGTTTTAATGTGAGTTTGAGATCAAATGATTATGCAAAATTACTTGATTTGACTGAAAAATGATAGAGTTAGGTAAGAATGGAAAATGAAACTCTAGATTTTATAAGAAATTTTATAGGTTGACTAACCTAGACTTAGAGGATAGCATCTTCATTCATAATGTTCATGACTTTCCATCATCCTAAGAGCACTGACATCCATTGACTCTGACCAAACTTATTACCTCAAATGCACCTTAAATGTCAGAGCATGAAGGATTCATGATTTTTTAGCAGTTTGAAATATCTTCACAAATAACTGTGAGTTACTTCATTCTAAGGTATTCACTCTAGTCTCAAGGGATAAATTTATTGCTTTTCATGTCCTAGTCCTTAGAACTAACTAAGCACCTAAACTAACCTAGGCTTTTATACTCAGACTAACATGGGATAAACAGGTGGACCTTGGTAGGGTGTCTATGTTAGCTAGCCTAAAGTTAGCATCATATCTACCTAGGTTCTTTTCTCATTCTTTATCTTGGCGAGTTTTAGATATTTAATTGAAGTTCAATATTTGTTTGAGATTTAGTTTCTTTTTTGAGGTTTGTGGAGAAAACTGAGAAGTTCTCATTCTATTTTCTTACAACCTGAAATAACATGTGAGATAACAAAAAACAACATTCAAAACATAAGATAACTTGTGGAAAATGAATCAACATATGGAACATGAAATAACATGTTGTCTTAGCCTTGAAATAGACTTGGGTTAAGTTCTCGATAAAGTAAGTTTATTTTCCAACTTTAATTGGGTCAAAATTAAGCTAAGGTATGATATGGGTTTGCTAATGTTGGTCTGATTTTGACTTAAGCTGCCTCAATTTAATTTGGGTTTGATTTAGACTGACCTGGGTAAAATTGGGTTGACCTTGTTTGAGCTGGGCTAAGATGGGTTAACTTGAGTTAGCTTAAATTTGATTTGGATTTGAACTGGGTTAAGCTTGTTTCACTTTGGTTGGGTTTTAGTTGATTTGGTTTGACCCAGGTTAAGCTGGGTTGACTTGGGTTAGTGTAGGTTTAATTAAGGTTTTACCCAGGTTTGCTAAGGTTTAGTTTGTGTTTTATCCGAGTTAAGCTAGGTTAGCATGGCTAAGCATAGGTTGAGTTAGGTTTCACTCAAATAAAGCTGGGCTAGCCTGGGTTGACATTAGTTTGGTTGGGTTTTGGTTTGATTAGGGTCGGATCTGAACTGAGTTAGGATTATGTCTGGTTTGGGTTTTACCTAGGTTAGGTTAAGATTTAGAACATGCCTGATTTGGATTAGATTTGGGTTAGGTTTAGATTTATGTCATGTCTGATTTGGGTTAGACCTGGTATAGGCTTGGATTAAGGTCTGAGCTAGACCTGAGTTTGGTAAGTTCTAGTATTAGGGTTTGAGAAAGAATTGAGTTTGGTTAGGTCTAGTATTTGGTAATTCTATTATCTAGATTTGTCTAAGTTTACGTCAGTTTTATTTAGGACTTGAGCTAGACTTGGGTTGGGTCAAGTCTAAGGTTTCAATTAGGTATAAATTAGGAATTTGGCTAGACATGGGTTGGGTCAGGTCAAGGATTTAGGTTAGGGTTTCGGTTATCTAGGTTAGGTCAGATCTTGGTTTTATGTTACATTTATACTAGAGTTTAGGCTAGACCAACTATGGGTCAAGTCCAGGGGTTTAGGTTTGGTTTTGGTACGTTTTGCGCTTGACTTATGCTGGGTCAGCTCTAGAATTTAGGTTAGGTTTAGATTATGATTTGGGTTAGATGTGGATCATAACAGCTCTAGGGTTTAGTTTAGGTTTAGGTTAGGATTTAAGTAAGACTTGGGTTTGGTCAGGTCTCGATTTAGGTTAGGGTTTGGGCTAGACCTTGGTTAGTTTAGGTTAGGTTTAAGCTAGGGTTTGGGCTAAAATTGTATTGGGTTAGGCTTAAGGTTTAGGTTATGTTTACGTTAGGATTTCAATCAAGTCTAAGGTTTAGGATGGGTATAGGTTCTGATTTGGGTTACTTCTGGGTTTGGGTCAGATCTATGATTTAATTTGGCCTTAGGATAGGATTTGGGCTAGACCTGGGTTGGTTCAGATCTATGGTTCAGTGTTGGAATGAATTTTTGATGTCACGTGAGTAGGGTGTCCTCTTGTCCAGCTCAGGTCTATGCCCTGCTCATTTATAGCATCTCATAACTCAAGGAGCTCATGTAAGACCTTTGGGCGCATGTTAAGGGGCACACTCTTGTAGTCATTTGCTAAAAATTTGGTCATTATTTAATCAAATGACAGTCACCATTTTGTCTTTTGGATGGCTTTGATCNATTTATAGCATCTCATAACTCAAGGAGCTCATGTAAGACCTTTGGGCGCATGTTAAGGGGCACACTCTTGTAATCATTTGCTAAAAATTTGGTCATTATTTAATCAAATGACAGTCACCATTTTGTCTTTAGGATGGCTTTGATTACAACAAAAAATCTCATTTGCTAGGCCATGTACTAAATTAGCATAAATTAGCTCATTATTTGGTAAATTTGTTCAGTCGAGCTCAGATAATGAAACAGACAACACGAGCACATTTGAAACATTAATTTTACCTAAAGAGANCCATGTACTAAATTAGCATAAATTAGCTCATTATTTGGTAAATTTGTTCAGTCGAGCTCAGATAATGAAACATACAACACGAGCACATTTGAAACATTAATTTTACCTAAAGAGGACACCCATTTGGCTATGGTTTCAAGCATGACCTAGCAATGCATAAATTGAGGGTTTTAATTAACAAATATTACAAAATATGCTTTAAAAACTCTCACATGCCCCTCTCTCCCACATCAGACTCTCGCATACCCTGGCCCTCATTTAGCTCTCTCATAATATTTTATGGGCTTCTCCCCTCTCATTGTCAGCTTTACCTTAACGCCATCATTCTCACAACCAGCCTCGCCTCACCAGCGGCCTTGTTATACACCAGTGATGCCCTACCTCCCTTTCACCTTCATAAAAACCACCAAGAAGCCTCCCTCTCCATCAATCCCATCACTGTTCTGCATGACCTCTCCAGTCGGTGAGGCCTTCTCCCTCACTTTAGCAAGCCTGTCATCCACCAATCTTCCATTACAGACACATATCACATGTCCATCTTTGGGTCATATGAGCAAACCTTGTGCATCTCATTCTTACCATTGCTGAGACTTCACAAATCTTTCTCATGCACCTGCAGCNAGCCTCCCTCTCCATCAATCCCATCACTGTTCTGCATGACCTCTCCAGTCGGTGAGGCCTTCTCCCTCACTTCGGCAAGTCTGTCATCCACCAATCTTCCATTACAGACACAGATCACATGTCCATCTTTGGGTCATATGAGCAAATCTTGTGCATCTCATTCTTACCATTGCCGAGACTTCACAAATCTTTCTCATGCACCTGCAGATTCTTCATTGGCTAGCTGCCTTTTGTGGTTTTACCTCCTTGCGTCTTTCCCTCACACACCCAACTGCATGGATAAACTCCAAACCAAGCTTCCACTTGGTCTCTCGCCATCATAGTGGCATTGCCTCCCTTGTCACTTCACCTACTTTCCAGCGCCCTTGCCAACGATCTCCTCAATAGGCAGTTGCTCTTCCATGTATATAAGTTGAGCCCACTTCACCTACTCTTATAAGTCAGAGAAGTTTTAAGAATTTTGATCCCTTTTCCTTCTCACTGGTAAGCCTACAAGAGCTCCCTCCTTGGAACCTCCTTCCTTTTTTAAATTTCCTCACTACTTTCATTTCCTTTCAACTTTAAGCCTTGCCATAGCTCCTCAGCGTCAGCTATCGACAATGACATCACAGGCTAAAGAGCCCCAAATAATTTCTTTCCTATCGTTAGGAGAGCTTCATCTAGAACATAAGCATGGGAATTTAATCAACCATCATGATGATATAACTTCCTCGACACTTTTCTTGGCCAACCGTAGGGTCAATTTAGGATAGGAATTGTTGTCTGGTCTCCCACATAGGGTGAGGTGGCCGGTTAACACTAATACACATGACAACACTTCCTTGGATTGGTCGTTGATTTACTAGAGGAAGGCCTAGGTTAGCAATCACATGTGTGGCCAAATCCTATGCGGAGCCAAGTAATTTCTCTTTGTGAAACCATAGTCCCAAATCCTAGAGGGTTGGAGTCCCAATTCCACCTTGTTTTGGCTTTCCCCGAGCCTCCTTAGAAAGATTGGGATTTTTGGACTTTACAACATGAGAAAAGCTTTATAGCTATCCCACCTTGAAAAAACATGAGGATTTGTGAAATGGGAAAAGATTTGTGGATAACTGACCAAAGCAAAATATGTTGAGATTTTCATACCTATTTTATACTTTTTTTAATGATATTGCACTTTAATGAAATGTATTTTTTATGTTTTATTTTAGGAATGATGAATTAGGGTCATTAGAGCAAAAAGATGCAAAAAGGAGCAAATTTAAAGCAAAAAGGATCAAAATGTGGAGATTTGAACTAGGCTGCCANAAATGTATTTTTTATGTTTTATTTTAGGAATGATGAATTAGGGTCATTAGAGCAAAAAGATGCAAAAAGGAGAAAATTTAAAGCAAAAAGGACCAAAATGTGGAGATTTGAACTAGGCTGCCGACGGCGCCCTCGACACCGCCCACGGCGAGTTTTTCCCGAGACTACAGGACAAAATTCTTCAGAAGCCCGCCACAGTGCCCTCGAGGCCGCCAACGACGAGATCGATGGTTATGCCTACTTAAGCTTTGGATAAGGCCAAATTTTGAAGGGATGATTAGACAACTCTTGGGAAAGCTCATCCACAACTTTAAAAGAAGATTTTGGCCAAAAATTAAAGAGGCCCTGGAGAGTCTAGAGGTCCTGGAGAGTCTAGAGGCCCTGGATGTTAGAGAGGTCCTAGAGTGTATAGATTTTCCATTAGTGTGTAACAATTGTGAGGATTTATTTGAGAGATTANGGAGAGTCTAGAGGTCCTGGAGAGTCTAGAGGCCCTGGATGTTAGAGAGGTCCTAGAGTGTATAGATTTTCCTTTAGTGTGTAGCAATTGTGAGGATTTATTTGAGAGATTGTAAGAGTGGAGGGGAAGTGAGAGATTTCTTCCTCCTTGCTACTTCGAAAAGGAATTATGTGTGCTGTAAAGAAAGGAAGAGATTTAGAGGAACTTCGAGGAGTGTTCTTGGGGAGAAATTAGAGATAAGTTATTTACTTGTTGTAGTTTGTATGAATTTGATTTTATATATGAATTCCGAGTTTTGTTGTGTTTTCCCCATGCATTCTGAGTAGTTTTCTTTGTCTTTCTCTCTGTCTTGAGATTTGTGAAATGGTGATTTGAATTGGTGAAGCCATG
>JXCR01137462.1:103733-114359 GCA_002079205.1 Phalaenopsis hybrid cultivar | reverse complement strand
CCCCCCCAAACTTAAATTTTTAAGAGATTTTTACATGAAGAACTTTAAAAATGAAGGGTGAAAGAAAGCTTTAAATACATAATAAAAAATCATACCTGTTGGAGATTCTGATTTTCTAACATAAATTTTGAAATACTGTAGGTGAAAATAAAAAAACTACAAGGCTAAAAACATTAAACTGCACAAAATACATATAAAATTTGCTGAGAAAGAGCTAATCACAATACATAATAAAGTGTTGAAAATAACAACAAATTTAAACTAAACTCTAAAAATGAAAACAGTTTTCCACATTACAGTTTCACATTACATAACAAACAAAGTCTTCAACAACATCACAATACAAACAATACAATCACACAGTACAAATACAAATAAACAAACAAAAAGATCCCCAGTAATTATCTTCTTCATCATCGACATCTAACTTTTGTTGTTGATATGGAGTATAAGAATGGTGAATAGGGAATTAAATTGTATGGTCACCCCTCAGGTATCTTACTAAAGCATCATAATAAGCAGCATCATACTCAAATTTTAAGCAAATCAGATCATTAGTGTGAGCATTTCTGGCCTCCACATTCTGCATCCTATGATCCATCCTCAAAATATCTCCCTATTGAATCATCATCTAGTCCAACAACTCCCTGTTGCTAGGGTCACTTGAAGTAGGCTCACTAAAAGTAGGGGTTCTAAAAGTAGAAGGAATATCCCTGACCTGTCTTCCAGATCTCCAATCAACATGGGACTCATAAGTCTTAATGTTGGCAGGCCCAATCGGTCTCTAAGGCTCAATCCCCTCCTCATCATGTCTAAAATCTACTCATGCATGCTCACAAAGTGTGTAAATCAGAGCAGGGTGCGCCAATCCACCAGTGGTCTCTCCCAGAGCAATAGATCAAATGTTCATATAAATGATAGAGCTTACATTTATATCCATCATTTGCTGAATACAATAGTTAAGGATGGCTCTATCCTTGGTTTCTTCACTATGATGGTTCGTTGAAATCATCCTTTCAGAAATAAAATAATGTCATGCTTTAGACACTACATTTAACGTAGAAAGGGGAAAGTTAAATTTAACTCCATTTTTTATTTTCCAAGGCACTTTCTCACTAGTTAGAAAAGAAATAACTTCATTTAAGGCTTGATTTGTAGCAAAAAATGAATGGTACTGGCATCTATAAACATCTTCTAATTGATAAAACTCATTAATTTTTCTTGGAGTAAACTCCACCCTTTTTCCTTGAATAAAAAAAAATCATCAGAGACCTCTAGAAGGTTGGCATAAAATTCCATCAAAATCCCAACTATCGCATCGATGGTAAATTGGCAGAAGTTTTCTCACTACCGAACGATAATCGATTGTTCAACTTCTCCTTCCGGATTTTTAAAACCTCGATCCCGAACCACTTTTTTATTTTCTTGAAGACTATGAAATTGATCACTAGCTGTAAACCTAATAAATCTTTGCTCATCATATTCTATTTTCCTTTTGCTCGATCTAGGTACCATAAGAAATCTAGAAAAATTTGATAAAAATTCTAAATAAATCCCAAAATTTTGAAAATAAAAAATGTAAACCACTTTAAACTCAAATTCACTAAGTGTTTTTCACTGAAGATTTTTCTCAAAATCTCCCAAAAAATTTCAAGATTTTTGATCTAGTCAATGTGAAAAAAAATTTTGGTGAAAATAAAAAATTTTTACTTTAAAGTGTAGCTCTTACCTAGAGAAGATAAAATCTGAAGTTCCTTTGCCTCTAAATCGCCTCAAATCTGCCCAAAATCAAGCCCTAGGTGCAAAACTGAAGGTTGATGGTGACTTAATGGGTAAAAATGGAGGTTTACAGTGAAAATCACAAATTAAAGGGTTAATTCGCCACTCTCGGCTCGAAGGCGTCATTGGCGCCAATGTCAGCGCCATCGGCGCTGAAGGATCAAAATTCACTATTTTGATTTTTCAAATTTTCAATTTCCTTTCAATTTTCTCCAAAGTTTTTTTTAAGTATTTTTAAACACAAATTTTATTTAAATTCATAAATACACATTTCACATATAATCATTTTCACAAACAACAACAAACTAACTTTTATATATGAAAATACACTTTTTACAAACACATTTTACAAATTACAAATTCACACTTCTGAAGTAAACTCATTATAAATTAGAGTCGAAATCAAGCCACAACACTAAACGTTGACACAAAACTATACACATAATCAAAATTCAGAATAAACTAAATCAAGCCTAATCAAATCCACACAATTACACTAAACAAGTAAACATTTTTAAACAAGTAGAGAATTAACAATCTTCAATCATTCAGCCTGATCTTGAGTGCTATCACTTCTGTAATATCTCCTATAGATTGGTAATGAACATATAGGTTCTAGAAGGATCAGTACGAGAATTGATCTGTCAAATTTTCTTCGATCCACCCCTTTTCCTTAAACATTCAAACTAATCCTGTTTCAAAATTCTCTTTCATTCTCCAATCTAGGTGATCAAAAAGGTACTTGAGATCTCTCACTGTATTCATAATACTCTGAAGTTTTCTTTCAATTTTCTTCAATTTCTTCTCTAAAGCAAGCAAACTTCCAACTATTGGTGGAATTAATGGAGATGAAGCATATTAAGAAGGATCTATAATAACATTTAGTGCTTCATTTCCATTACCAACAAACTGATCATCAATAGGGATCATGGGCTTCCATGGTAGTTAAACTTTTTCTCAACTTTCATATGGCACTTGGGATTGACTGTAAATAAGAAAAATTGCAGAAGGATGCCCAAGTCCATAAATTGGCCCATTCATAATGATTCCCATCACATATTTAAATATAATTGAACCTATATCAAAAGGTTTTTCCATTTGAATACAGTAGTTTAAAATAACACTCTCCTTGGTGAATCTACTGATCTTCATAGTAGGGATTAAATTTGAAGCAGGAAAGGTTTTGTTGATCTACCAAATCCTAAATCATGCCTTGGTGAACTCCTATTAATTCATTCGAGGATGATTTCATTAAGCAAAACATACTAACTTTAGTAGACCTCTGAGGTATCCAAAAGGTTGGGAGGAAGAAACAGGCCCATGCTTCCTTCTCACGACATGATGAAAAGTCTCGAGCACATTTAAACTTATTATGTTGGTTAATAACTCATCCTGCCTCTAGTGTTCAGTGAACATCAATGTTTCAATTATCCCTAAAAGTAGGGTGATTATCATTTGACATTTAATATGAGAATTATTTGGGTGGAGACCCTTAAAAAGGGCAAGTTAATGCTATTAAGATACTTAGCTAATTTTAGTTTCAACTTGGGCTTGTAGTGTTTTTATAGTGTTCAATTTCTATTTGCGTTCATTTTTCTAATCCTCATTTACCAAAATTTGATTAAGTCAAGGTCACTACTAAGCCCTTAAGACCTTAGTGGATACATTAGTAATATTTTTTTGAAAGAAATTGAATTTTAAATGATAGTAATTCATCATCAAAACATTTGAATGTCACTTTAACATCAAATAGGGGTATAAAATTAGTAAGTTATTAACATCCAAAAATTTGATAGTAACTCATCATCAAAACATTTGAAATGCCATTGCTTCAAAATTGGATTAAGTAATGAAGCAGGAAAACTAATATATCCTTCATCTCGTACTTCCCACATATCACTTTCATTCATCAGAAAATTATTAATATCTTGCATCAAATCTCATGTAGGAATGAAATTTACATAATGACAGATTGGAACATTTTCTATCATATACATGTCATTAATCCTCGTAGGATTAAGTGGTACAACCTTACCTCGTAAGAAGACAACTCCTTGGGTAATTCAATGTAAATTTGCATAGAATTCTTTCACTACAGGTAAAACAACCGCAGCGATAGTGTAACACAGAACTTCCCATCGCCTTTACAGAATGATATTGTCAACTGGAGCACTTGGATTGATCAACCCATGATTAATAAATCCTCTTTCTTTGATCAATCTCTTCTTCGCAATAATTTTATCGTATAATCTCTGTGCGTCAAACCTAATAAACTTTCTTCTATTAAAAACTTCATACCTTGAAGTATTTCTAAAATTTGAAGCCATAAAATGCAAAAATAGAAAGTTTCTAGGCATCCTAGGAAGTTTTTAGGACTTTAAAAACACCTCCAGGTGGTTATTATGGATCGAAATCCTGCCAAAGTTCACCAAAAGTCGAAGAAACTGTCCAACCGCTCTCGGTGCCGCCAGTGCTGCCGGTGCTGAGATCTAATTTCTTGGGCGTCGTCGGCACCAGTGGCCAAATTTTTGTGATTTTAATTTTTACTTCAATTATATTCAAACTTTTCATCCAATACTAATATTTGTCTTAATTTATAATAAATGCAATTATGTAGGATTATTATCTACTAATATATAAGACACTTAATAAACTAAATAGTAATATATAGACATATAAGTGGGTTGTCTCCCAAAAAGTGCTTGGTTTAACGTCGTGAGCTCGACATACTATTTATTTAGTTGGGTTGAATTAACATTAAAACTTCTTTAAATTGAGGTATGTGCCCTTCATAATAGTGTTTCAAACGATGCCCTTTAACTTTAAACATCTTTTCAGCGTAGGATCTTTAATCACAATAGTTCCATAATGATAGACTTTAATTACCTTAAATGGCCCTAACCATCTGGATTTCAGTTTTCCTAGAAACAATCTTAATCTTATATTATATAATAGAACTTCTTATCCAGGTTCAAATTTCTTCTAATAATCTTCTGATCATGCCATATTTTCATTTTCTCTTTATAGATTTTTGTATTATCATATGCTTCATTTCTAATCTCCTCAAGTTCATTAAGTTGTAATAATCTTTTCTCACCAACATCTTTTAGATTAAAATTAAATTCCTTAATAGCCCAAAATACTTTATGCTCTAATTCTACAGGTAAGTGGCATGTTTTTTCCAAATATTGCTCTCTAAGGGGACATTTCTATATGAGTCTTATGAGCACTTCTATATGCCCATAATGTTGTGTCAAGTTTAGCAGACCAATCTAATTTATAAGGATTTACAATCTTTTATAAAATGCGTTTAATTTCACGATTTGATATCTCTGCTAGACCACTAGTCTAAGGATGATAAGCAGTAGAGAATCTATGCATAATATCATCTTTCTTAATTAATTTTTTGATTCTCTTATTCCTGAAATGAGAATTTCCATCAGTAATAAGTACTCTCAGCATTCCATATCTTGTAAAAATATTTTTAATTAAAAATTTAGAAACACTCCGAACATCACAACTAGGTACAGCAATAGCTTCAATCCATTTGGACATATAATCAACAACAAGTAATATGTATATGTTTCTAAATGAAGGCATAAATGGTCCCATAAAATCTAATCCCCACACATAAAAAATTTCAACTTCCAATGTGTAATTTAGAGGCATTTCATTTCTTCTAGAAATATTTCCTACACGTTGACATCTATCGCATGTTTTAATAAATTCATTAACATCATTAAAAATAGTAGGCCAATAAAATCTAGCCTGTAAAATTTTATATGCAGTTCTATTTATTCCGAAATGTCCTCCAAATTCAGAATCATAGCATCTTTCAATTATCTGCTGAGTTTCTTCATAAGACACATCTTCTAATAATTAGAACTTTACATTATTTATATAAATATGGGTCATCCCAAAAATAGCTATTTTAATCATATATAAACTTCTTTAATTGTAGATTTTTTATATCAGGCGATAGAATATCACTTATAATATAATTCACTATATCAGCATACCACGGTACATCCATTTCATAAATACTATAAAATTGTTCATCACGAAAATTATCTAAAATTTCATTTGCAAAATTAGTTAATATTTTTATTTATATTCTAGAAAAATGATCAGCTACTTGATTATCATTTCTCTTTCTTTCAATCACAATAAATCAAACTCTATGAATAGAAGTATCCATCTAATTAATCTTGGTTTAACATTCTTCTTTTGCATTAAATATCTAAAGCAGAATGAGATTGTATGCACTATACATTTAGTCTAATTAATCTTGGTTTAGCATCCTTCTTTTGCAATAAGTATTTAATAGCAGAATGATCCGGATGCACTACACATTTTATTCCAATTAAATAAGGTCTAAATTTATCAAAGGCATAAACAATAGCTAATAACTCTCTTTCAGTAGTGCTATAATTAATTTGAATTATTTAGAGTCTTACTAGCATAATATATAACTTTAAAAACTTTGTCGTGCCTTTGTCCTAATACTGCTCCAATAGCATAATCATTAGCATCGCACATTATTTCAAATGATTTTTCCCAGTCAGGTGGTACTATTATAGGTGCAGTGAGTAACTTTTTTTTAATAATTCAAATGCTTTTTTGCATTCTTCATTAAAATCAAATTTAGTTACTTTTTCTAAAAGTTGGCATAGAGGCTTAGTTATTTCTGAAAATTTTTTTATGTAGCGCATGTAAAAACTACCATGTCCTAGAAAACTTCTCACCCCTTTAACATTAGCAGGCAGTGGTAATTTTTCTATAACTTAGATTTTTGTAGGATCTACCTCCATGCCATTTTCAAAAATTTTATGCCCAAGTACAATACCTCTTGCAATCATAAATTGACATTTTTCCCAATTTAATACTAAATTGTCTTTTTCACACACTTCCAGAACTTTTTCTAAATTATTAAGGCATAATTCAAATGAAGTTCCAAATACGAAAAAATTGTCCATAAACACTTCCATTCTATGTTCTATAAAATTACTAAAAACTGACATCATACATCTTTGAAATGTTGCTGGTGCATTGAATAGTCCAAAAGGCATTCTACGAAAAGCAAATGTTCCATATGGGCTTGTAAACGTTGTTTTCTCTTGATCCTCTGGAGCAATTGGAATTTGTTGATAACCAGTATATTCATCTAAAAAGCAATAATACTTATTCCCAACCAATATATCAAACATTTGGTCTAGAAATGGAAAAGGAAAGTGATCTTTTCTGGTGAACATATTTAATTTTCTATAATCAATGCAAATTCGCCAACCAATTACCTGTCTTATTGGTATTAATTCATTTTTCTCATTTTCTTCAACAGTCACTCCTCCTTTTTTTGGTACACAGTGAATTGGGCTTACCCAAGTACTGTCTGAAATAGAATATATAATTCCAGCATCTAACCATTTTAAAATCTCTTTTTTAACAACTTCTTTCATTATTGGATTTAATCTACTATGAGGATCAGCTTTAGGTTCATGTTTTTCATCCAATAAAATTTTGTGCATATAAATTGAAGGTCTAATTCCTTTAATATATGCTAAAGTCCATCCAAAAGCCTTTTTATACTTTTTTAACATTTCTATCAACTTTTGTTCCTGAATCTCAGTTAACTCAGAAGATATAATAACCGAGAACGTAGATGACTTTCCTAAAAATACATACTTTAAATGGGAAGGTAATATCTTTAATTCATGTTCAGGTGATTTAAAACTTGAAGGAGTAAGATTTATACTATTACTTTAGATAAAGTCTAACGTTTCAAATTTACCCTGAATATATTCCACTTCTACTTCTTTAATTTCATCTTCATTCTCAAAAATTTCTTCTTGCTTAAATTTATCTTCAAATTCTTTCTTAAACTGTTCATTATTTAGATAATAGCTATTTCCATCCTAAAACATTCATTATCTTTTTCTATTGCAGAATATTTCATAGCTTTGGCTATATTAAATTTCACTTCTTGATCATTAACTCTCATTATTAATTCTCCTTTTTGTGCATCTATTACAGCTCTTCCAATTGCAAGAAATTGTCTCCTTAAAATAATAGGAATTTTTTTATCTTTCTCCATATCCAATACTATAAAGTCTACAGGGAAAAAAATTTATCCACTTTTACTAGTACATCCTCTATAAATCCTATTGGATAAGTTATTGATCGGACAGCTAACTGAAGAGTTACTGTAGTAGAAAAATTTCTCCCAAATCTAAACGTTTAAAAATTGATAAGGGCATAAGATTGATACTCGCTTCTAAATCACGTAAAGCTTTTCCATAAAATTTTTCACCAATTGCATAAGGTATAGTAAAACTACGAGGATCTCATAGTTTTTCAGGAAACTTTTTCTAAATAATAGCACTACACACTTCATTGAGTGCAACGGTCTCATGATCTTTAAACTTCCTTTTCTTATTTACTACATCCTTTATAGATTTCACATAACTAGGCATTTGTTCCAAAGCTTCAACAAAAAGAATATTTATCGTTAACTTCTTTAGGATTTCCAAAAATTTTATAAATTTTTTTATCTTTATTATTCTGCTTCAGTCTTTGAGGAAATGGAGGTGATGGTTTTTCAAAAGGAACCTGTGTTTGTTAATTTTCCTGTTGATCATTTTTCATTTTTTCCTTCTCTTCATTAAGTTCAGTTTCACTTTTGAACCTTGTTTCTATTTCTTTCCACTTTGTAATTGATTCTCTTTAATTTGCTCTTTATTTTGATATATTGTATTAACTTCCACAGTACTCGGAAGAATTCCAGAAGGCCTATTACTAAGTGCAGTAACAATATGTCTTAATTGATTTTCAATATTTCTAATAGCAGTCCCTTGATTTTGTATTTGATTTCACAATTTCAACATCAGTTCTTCCATCGTCAACTTCTTTTCCTTAACTTGTGGGTTAGGATTGGAGTTAAACCCTGGAGGATAATAATGTTAAAAATTAGGATTTCCTTGATTTCTCAGATTTCCAAATGGATTCACTAAATTATTATAATTATTTCAACTAAAATTAGGGTGATTTTTCCATCCAGGGTTAAAATAGTTAGAATAGGGATTGTTATTTCGATTATTTATATCATTTAAGGTTTCAAAAGATGGTTGAGTATCAATATTTTGTCCTAGTGAATTTTTCTCTAATACTGAAGGTATTTGAGAATAGTTCACTCCTATTTGATCAATCTTTTTAGAGATAGTAGCAATTTGAGATGTCAAAATAGACATTGCATCAGAATCATGAATATTGGCTACTCTTTTAGGATTTACCCTTTCAGAGGGCATTGAAAATTGTTAGTAGCCATTTCTTCAATTAAAGAATATGCTTCATCAAATGGTTTTGACATTAATGATCCACCCGAAGCAGCATCTATAATAGATTTTAACGATTCTACTAATCCATTATAAAAGGTTTGAATTATTAACCAATCTGGTAAAGCATGGTGTGGAAATTTTCTAAGATTGATCCTACTAATCCATTGTAAAATATTTGAATTATTAATCAATCTGGTAAAGCATGATGTGGACACTTCGTAAGAAGATCTTAAATTCTTCCCAGGCTTCATATATCAATTCCCCTTCAAACTGACAAAAAGATGTAATATCATTTCTAAGCTTAGCAGTTTTTTAGGGTAGAAAATATTTAGCAAGAATTTTTGTGATAGTTTTCCCAAAGTTCTAATAGATCCAGGTACTAATGAATTTAACTAAGCCTTGACTTTATCCTTTAATGAAAGAGGAAAAAGTCTAAGTCTAACGACATCATTAAACACTGTAGACAAATTTTAAGAAAACTTGCAAGATGTAAGTTAGGATCTTCAGTAGGTGATCCTCCAAACTGATTATTTTGTACAATTTGGATAATAGCAGGTTTAAGCTGAAATGAATTAGCAGCAGCATTAGGATTTTGAATAGTTAAATGAAGTTCAACTGCTGTCGGATTCGCATAATCTTTTAAAGGTCTTTGTCGATACTCATTTATTGGATTTTTTATAATATTCGCCATTTCTTTCAAATTCTTAATTTCTCTTTGTTGTTTTCGTACTTTTTTAATGATATATTCTAATTCTAAACTGTAAGGTACTAAACCTTCAGATCCAATATTTTGCATAAACAAATAAAGTAAGCTAAGTAAAATTCTTTAAAAAAATAATCTTAATTAAATATCTTCTTAGATTATTTTTTATATTTTTTTTGTGTTTTTATATGTTTGTATAGTATATATATATTCTCTAAATTTCCTAATTTATCAAACTTATTTAATTTAATTAAGTTTAACCATTACTCTCCCCGGCAACGACACTAAAAACTTGATTTCAATTTTTTATATGTAAGGATTTATGAAGTTGACACCACTACAATGCCAAAAACTTGATCCCTGTATGAAAAGTAAGTTGTGTAAAATATATATAATTATAGGTAATTGATAATGAGATTTTATCCAAGTATACGTATCGTTATCAAGTAATAATGAATTTTCTATTTAAGCCCCAAATATCTATCACACAGAGAAGGCGTAAATTAGCAATGATAAATTTTACTAGGAAATTTACAGAAAATCAAACGAAATCACTGTCACTAATTTTAAATGTTGATATGTTAACCAAAATAAATTACTTAACTATTAGCAAAACTGAAATGCAAATTTTTAATAATATCTACTAATCTACTAACTATATTTTTGTAATGAAGATTTTTTATGTCATTTTTGTTCGAATTTCTGTCTTTTCTTGATATTGTGTTGCACTTTGAATTGTCCTGATTATTTTTATAACTTTATATATATATATATATATATATATATATATATATATATATATATATATATATT
>JXCR01137462.1:68294-103165 GCA_002079205.1 Phalaenopsis hybrid cultivar | reverse complement strand
TATATATATATATATATTAGTTGGGCTTGGGGAAGCCTTCATCAAAACCAAAAAAATTAATGGACCCACGTGGCAACATTTACATGGTACATACTGGGAACCATTTACCCGAACCTGCACTTGCACACTCCGCAACAACCGCGTCGGCTCCGTGTAATTTTTTAGAAGAATTCGGACCCGTTTCCTCCGTAAAACCGCGTTAGCGTTTCAGCCCGCACCGCCCGCCCGCATATATAACTGACGGCTGCCCTAAACACAAAAATATCTCAGCGTTCCCATTTGCCCCATTCGCATCACCTGTACGATCTTGAATCATCTTTGTTCTTCATCACTAGCTTTCGCCTTCGCCACTTTTTCAAATCCATTACTTTGCATAGAGAAGATTTGTTGTTTACCAAATCCGAAATTGCGGGTCAATCTCTGAGACCTCATTTATGAAAACCCCATCGCGAGTATCTGCACCAAAGACTGAANGAAAGTGAGAGATTTCTTCCTCCTTGCTGCTTCAAAGAGGAATTCTGTGTGCTGTAAAGAAAGGAAGAGATTTAGAGGAACTTCGAGTAGTTTTCTTGGGGAGAAATTAAACATAAGTTATTTACTTGTTGTAGTTTGTATGATTTTGATTTTATATATGAATTCCAAGTTTTGTTGTGTTTCCCCCATGAGATCTGAGTAGTTTTCTTTGTCTTTCTCCTTGTCTTGAGATTTGTGAAATGGTGATTTGAATTGGTGAAGCCATGAAAGTGTTTAATAAATTGTGATGATCTTTTCACTTCGCTTTTAATTTAATTTCAATCTGACCAATTGATTTGTTAAATTATGTTGACTTTTACAACTAAAGTGAAGATTACATCCAAGATTCAGGGAGGTCAAAGCCCTTGGAAGTTGGGTGCAAATAAATAGGGAAATAATATTATCGGGCGTAGAATTGGAGATTTTAGAGCGACTGACTAAAATCCCCAGTTTGGTCCTATCGTTTGGGTGTTGAAGTGTAGATGTTAGCCCTCAAGTGAGGGGAACATGGGAGCTCTAAGTGGGAGTCGGTATCCTCCCAGCCTAGCCGCAGATTCAGTAAACAAGCATAGGATTAGTCAATGTTCTTTGTGCCTGAACCAAAGGGTAGAGAATATGTATGCTCCTATTTGACACAATATAATTTCAACTAATTCACTTTATCCATTCATTATAATTTCTTGACAAAGAGAAGGATGCTTTTTTATATGTTGAATATAACATTTAAACCCTCATTAGTATCATTAGTTATTTAATAGTTATTAAAATTACATATTTATTTTAATTGTAAACCTTCATTAGTATCATTAGTTATTTAATAGTTATTAAAATTACGTAATTATTTCAATTGTCTATTAGTAATAAATAAGCAAACTGAACTTCATTGTTGTGATTAAAGTATTGTTTTTCTAAAATCTTTGTTCGTAGTTCTAAACTTACTCCCTATGGGATCGATATCTATTACTCCATTAGAGCCCTATATTACTTGAGCGATACATATACTTACATTGATAAGTGTGACTTTACAATTATTGAATATTTATTTCATCCATATTTATAAAATCTATAACTGTTATTAAGGATTTTGTACAATTGCTGAGGAAGTAAATCTTTTAGCAGCAGTATTAAATACTTATATTTTTAAGCATATATAAAGTCGCGGTCAGTTCTCCATTGTCTATCCTCTTTTTAAATAACTTGAGGTGCTCCTTATCAGTGGTAGAGCTAAGCAGATCCAATTTGATGAGGTCCTCCATAAAATTAATTCTTACCTTTCTGGTTGGACTCATTCTTTTCTCTCAAATGGTGGTAGAATTACCCTACTCAAGAGCATACTTACTACATTTCCATCCTAAATTCTCCAAACCACCTATATGAAGAAAAGCACTCAAATTCAATTAGAAAGGGCTTTTAATAAGTTCTTGTGGTATGTCCGAAGACATCAACTTCACTGAGCTTCTTGGCAAAAGGCTACTAATCCTACTATAGAAAGTGGCATTGGGTTTAAAGGGCTCCACCAACTCATTCAAATCAACCTCTACAAAATTTGGATTAATTTCAGAGCCCAATCTTCCTTGTGGGCTAAGTTTATGTTGGGTAAGTACTGCAAAGATCAACACCCTTCTCTAATTGTCAGGAAATTGGGGGATTATAGGATTTGGGCCACCATGCTAAAAGTGAGACATCTTGCTGAAGAAATGTTTATTTGGGATTTGGGGACTGGAAAGGTGAAATTTTGGCTGGAACGTTGGTGCCCTAAAGAATGGATCTGTGCTCCCTCAGCTGATTTCAATCCCAATCTTACTGTAGCTGACTTCTGGGAGGGGGATCAATGGTCAATTACTAAACTACAGAATATTCTTGAAGAACCTTATGTGACTCATTTCTCTAGAATTCACTTTGACAGAAGTAAGAAGGATAGAGTTATCTGGCAATCTTACACTAATCAAAGCCTCACCAAATATATCTATGCTAAGCTTTTTAGTTAGAATCAGGTGCCTTGGGGGAAGGTCATTTGGAATAAATACCTCTCCCCCTGCATGTCCTTTTTCTGTTGGAGATTCTTCCATAATCTCTTACCCACTGATGACATCCTTAAACTTAAAGGAGTTTGGGGGCCATCTAGATGTTGGCTGTGTTTAGAGAGTGAGGAAAAAATCAATTATATTTTCTTTAATTAAAATTTTGCTTAGGTCGTCTGGACTTAGTTAATGGAAAATTTTATTGTGAATGATTCTGAAGTTGAATGGTCTAAGCTAGTTGAATGTTAGCACAGATGGAAAAGACATAAGTGATCCCGTATCTTTTATAGTGGCTTGGTTCCTCTGGATGTCTAGAAACCATACCAAGTATGAGGACAATTCCACCCAGGCTTAAACGGTGGTCAGAAACTGTATTTTATATCTCTCCACACTGATCGAATACAAACACTTCCCAAAAATATGCAATACTCTAATCTCTGAGCTGATATCTCCCCTTATATTATATAATTTATATTGGAAATCTCCACAACCTTCTACTGTTAAAATCAACACTGATGGATGTTTTAATGCTATGGGCGCTGAAGTAGTGGGAGTCTTTAGGGGTCATTCCTGTTAGTGCCTTTTTTTCAATGCTCCTTTTAAGGCTACTAATGCTCTTCATGCAGAATTAATTGTTGTTTTATGGGCTAACTTTTTCTTACAAACCAGAATGGCATAATCTATGGATTGAGGTGGACTCCATTCTACTGATGAAGCTACTGAATTCTAAAGAACACCCAATTTGGGTCCACAATCAATGGATACAAAAGATCAGGTCACTTATATCCAACCTCAATGTCCACTTTACTTTCAAATTGGCTTGCTAGACATGGACTTCACTCCAATTTAGCCTCCGTAGCTGCTAAACCCCCACCTCCTCTATATTTTCTACTACATGGAGATACTCTTGTGGTGCCTCATCTTAAAACTCTTTCAACCATGGTTACTAGTTGAGAAGACCATTTTTTGTTTCTTAATATAGTTTTCTTTTCTCTCTTTTGTTTTTTTTGGTTTTCTGGCCTTTCTTATCTACCTGATCTTTTTTAGTGGTTTATAATTGCTCACTAGTTTTGCCCAGTTTTTTATTTAACATGTAGGGAGCCATNTTGCTATATATATATATATATATATATATATATATATATATATATATATATATACACACACATTAAATGTCTTTCCGAAGCGGGCAACGAGATTACAATTTAGGCGACCGACAGCTTCTAATGAGGCACTCCTCACCAAAATAGTGCCGATAAAACTCTACAAGATAACCATCTCAAAAAGCAACGATAAAATCACCACCCATACATCACAGAGACATGAGAAACCAATTTGCTAAAAAATTTTGAGAAAACCACAGACAAGAAAACTATGTTGATTTACATTACAAGAAACATGAAAAATGTTAAAACTTACAATTAAGCTTTTTCTTCTCTATAAGAGTCATTTCTCTCCCTCTCATGCAAAGCTCTCTCTAGAAACCATAGGTCAAAGGAAATGGAACACTAAGCCCTCAAGGTTTTAACCTAAGGAAAGCAAGAAACCTTAAGGTAGAAGCTCTGTCTGATAAAAAAAAAATATTCATTTACTCTTTCTTCAACAGTTCTAGATCTTTCCTCTTCACAAATTCCCTAAAGATCATATTTACTCTTTAATCTACGAATTTGATGAGTAAAGTTCTTTCCAAAATGATATTCTACTCCTTTTGCCATGCTTACGATAAAAAGTGGAGTGATCACGCCAGCCTTCTAAATCGAGTGGCGTGGTCACACCCAATTTTGATGTGATCACGCTGCTTATTTGAATTTTTGGCATGGTCACGATGGCGTTCCACGCCACTTTGAAGCGTGGTCACTTTGATTTAGGCTACTTTTAGGTTTGTTTTTCTTTTTCCATAATGCACAAATCTAAATCATGTAACCCGCACAGCACAACAAAAATCTTTCTCATGTGTAAATATTTGATAAATCAGTGGAAAAAATATGTTAAGTGCAAGGTAAAATGCATGTGAAATGACATAAATTGACTCATTTCATATACCAATTATAACAACCAATGTAAAAATTGATAGGTTCTTTACCTTTGAAATATTTTAATATACTAATAACATATAAATGATGATAGCTTGAAAGAGAAAGAGAGAGAGAGAGAGAGGGAGAGAGAAAGGATTAGGAAGAAGATTCAACAATTTACAATTTGATTGTTTAATTGATTTCTTACTCTAATTTTCTAAACTACATATTTTAGGTTTTTTTGAATATCATAATATATTTAGCATAATTAAATAAAGTAAATATTTTTTAACTTTATTTATTGTAAGACTAAAAAACAATTTTTATAAGTAAATCATAGTACTGCCTTTAACATAGTTAAAAAAATAGTCAATTTCAGTTTAGCAAAACCTCCTCTTAAAAAATTTAATATTATTACCATAACTCTATTATCCACTTTGTCATGCAAATGCAACAAAATGTGACATTTACATATTTTTTAATTTTGATTTCTTTTTGGTTTTGGTTTTGTTTTATTGAGTCATTATTGAGAGTTGCTACTTTTCTTTCTCCTATTTCTATTTGCTATTTCTCTTTTGAGCTAACTTGGCTTTTTTCTTGTGTTTTTTACATTATTGTTTGTGGATTTCATCTTAGTAACTTATATCTTTTGAACTGTTTGATCAAACATGCTCCTCATCTCTTGAATTGATTGAACCAACATTTCTCTTGATTTTAGTAGCATAAAACAAATTTATTCTTGTTTAATTTTATCTTTATGAGAATGATTTCCAACGGTACATTACAATCCAACGGTATTTTAAATATTTTAGGCTTTTGACTTACTATATTTTTAAGGAATTTTAATGTTTATGCAGACAAGTGTCTGATACCTTATTTTTTCTATTTTAGGTTTCATTGTTATTTTTCTTTTATTCCTCATTTTTATTTATGTTTTTATTTAACCCGTCCATCAATGCCTATTTTCTTCAATTGGTGATTGTTTTTTTTTTTTTAAATATATATGTGGTTTCTTTTATTTCAAACTTATTTAATTCTTACTAACACATGTTTTGCTTGTTGAAGGATTTTATACTTTTAATTATTCATAGAGCTGTCACTATTTTCTATTGCTATTATAGGGCTCGATTAAGGCTATTTTTAGGTGTTGTTGTATTTAGTAGCTATTGGGTGAGTGCTGCAATTTGGAGTGTGTTTTCCATTGCTATTTTTTTCCGCTTAATTTTGACTGTTTTTAGGTAGTGATACAATAGAGTACTCAGATGCTATAATCTAGAGTGATGTGCAATTAGTTAGAGTACTATGATTGATACTGTAGTTACATTTCTCAGCTTCTTCTCATTGTAGAAACTACTTCTTTTTTATTTCTGACATTTTTGTTCGAGTTTCTGTCTTTTCTTGATATTACTTATTTTTTTTAATATTAGTCGGGCTCGGGAAACCTTCACCAAAACCAAAAAAAAATAATGGACCAACGTGGCAACATTAAGATGGTACATACTGGGAACCATTTACCCGAACCTGCTCTTGCACTCACTCCGCAACAACCGCGTCGGCTCCGAGTAATTTTTTAGAAGAATTCGGACCCGTTTCCTCCTTAAAGCCGCGTTAGCGCGTCAGCGCGCACCGCCCGCATATATAAGTGACGGCTGCCCTAAACCCAAAAATATCTCCCCGTTCCCATTTGCCCCATTCGCATCACCTCTACATCTTCAATCATCTTTGTTCTTCATCACTAGCTTTCGCTATCGCCACTTTTTCAAATCCATTACTTTGCATAGAGAAGATTTGTTGTTTACCAAATCCGAAATTGTGGGTCATTCTCTGAGACCTCATTTATGAAAACCCCATCGCGAGTATCTGCACCAAAGACTGACCCCTCTCCCTTTCCTCCGCTCATCGAAGACGATTTTTCCTATTACTACACCTTCTTCCAGGACGCCATCCCCACCGACCGTCCTTCCTCCCCTGCACTACCTGGGATGCTTCCACTTCGCCGCCGCCGTTCCCTCCCCGACGAATCCGATGACGCTTCCAGCGATCGTCGGCGAAAACGGAAGCGCATCGTGGCTCGGCTGGTCACGTCCCTTGCCGCTCTTGATGGCCAGGAGGAATTCGATCGGAGGGAGTCGGAGGATGACCTCTCCCTCCTTCGTGCCAACCACGACAAGAAGGCCGCCACCTTACTCGACTACTACTTCCGCCTCCAGGACCATTACTCTGAACTAGAGGCTGCTGATTCCCTCCGAACGACCAGTGACTGCGCGGCCGCATCAGCCGCCGCCGCCGCCGCCGCTTCCGCTGTCGTGGTCTCTTCGGGTGAGTCCCCCGATGACGGTAATCCGTCGCCGCATCATCATCAGCATCAGCGACGGCTGTGGGTGAAGGATCGGTCAAGTGCGTGGTGGGAGCGGTGTAGCCACCCTGACTTCCCCGAGGCAGAGTTTCGACGCGCGTTCCGGATGGGGCGATCCACGTTCGACATGATCTGCGGAGCTCTTGGTGTGGCTGTGGCCAAGGAAGACACAATGCTTCGCCCGGCAATCCCGGTGCGACAGCGCGTGGCTGTCTGTATCTGGCGCTTGGCCACCGGAGAGCCGCTTCGCCTCGTCTCGAAGCGCTTCGGCCTTGGCATCTCCACTTGCCACAAACTTGTCCTGGAGGTCTGCTCCGCCATTCGCTCCGTTCTTATGCCTCGCTACCTCCGATGGCCGGATCCGGCCTCAGCCGCCTCCATCAAGAGCCGATTCGAGTCTATGTCAGGTATCCCCAACGTTCTCGGATCGATGTATACCACCCACATCCCTATTATTGCTCCAAAAATTAGGGTCGCCGCATATTACAACCGCCGCCACACGGAGCGCAACCAGAAAACCTCCTACTCCATCACCGTTCAGGGCGTTGTCGATCCTGACGGCGTATTCACGGACGTCTGCATCGGCTGGCCTGGTTCGATGCCCGACGACCAGGTGCTCGAGAAGTCGGCACTCTATCACCGCGCTCAGGAGAAAGGGATGCTCAGGAACTCGTGGATCGTGGGAACCTCCGGCCATCCATTGCTCGATTGGGTTCTCGTCCCATATACACAGCAGAACCTCACGTGGACCAAGCACGCCTTCAATGAGAAGATTGGGGAAGTGCAGCGGATCGCCCGCGAGGCTTTTGCTAGACTTAAGGGGCGGTGGAGCTGTTTGCAGAAGCGGACCGAAGTTAAGCTTCAAGACCTTCCGGTGGTTCTCGGTGCCTGCTGCGTCCTTCATAATATTTGTGAGATAAATAAGGAGGAGATGTACAACGAGTTCCATTACGAGCTGGTGGATGATGAGATGGTACCAGATAACAGTATCCGCTCTGAGGGCTCGATGCAAGCCCGAGACAATATCGCCCACAATTTGCTTCACCAAGGGCTCGGCGGCACAACGTTCTTCTAGGTCAGCAAACTGGAATTGCAGTCCTATAATTTTTTTTAATGTCATGTTTCTGTGTCGACCATGAAGTAGCAACCTAGTTGTTCCTGATGTTGCGAATGATAGTTTCTGAAAAGATTGTATAGAAGTAATCTAAGATTGATTCGAGAAATGTAAGTATGTCGTGATTGCTTAGGCTGTTGTCTATTCAGATTCATCGCGTATTATAAGTTTTGAATACTGTCGTCNCGCCCACAATTTGCTTCACCAAGGGCTCGGCGGCACAACTTTCTTCTAGGTCAGCAAACTGGAATTGCAGTCCTATAATTTTTTTTAGTGTCATGTTTCTGTGTCAACCATCAAGTAGCAACCTAGTTGTTCCTGATGTTGCGAATGCTAGTTTCTGAAAAGATTGTATAGAAGTAATCTATGATTTATTCGAGAAAATGTCGAGATTGCTTAGGCTGTTGTCTATTCTGATTCATCGCATATTATAAGTTTTGAATACTTTCGTAGTTGAAAAATACGGGGTTCTTCGGCTCACTTGTTGACTATTTTCAACTTGTCTTTGTTCAAATTTTATCTTTTCTATTTGCTTTTGAAATTTAATCAGTTTTTAAAAGTTGGTTTTTGTGGATATCTCTATAGCATGGATAGCAGTTGGTGATTTTATTACTATTGTTTAGCATTGCAATCTCTATTTCTTTCTGTTCTTCCCTATTACATGACGTTGAAAAATCTAAAAATTTTGTTTTGTAGGTTGATTAACTGGAAACTGCAGATTTCTATCTTCATTAGATTTTGTAATTTGAAGTGCTGTCTTTTTACTAGTCTTAACTAGCGTCGGATTCCTCAAAACTTTTAGCATTTCTTTCTTTTATTACTGAGATTGACAATGCAATCCATGATTGCTTATTTGCTTCTGACATTTTACTTGGTGTGTAACGAGGAGTAAACATATTTCTTAGCTCGATTAACTGGAGAATGCAAATTACTATATTTTTCTACAAAAATTAGATTAAAAAAATACTTTCATATCGCAGCTCATGAAATATTAAGAAAATAGAAGCTTGGACATGTTCCCAATTTGTTTTTTCTAGGATTGGCGAGAACCTTCCCCTGTTTCATCTTCATGACTGTGATAATGTTCCTATTTGAGCAGTCGATTGATGTATAATTTCTCGTCTTTCCTCAAACTACAGTGGATGAATTTTTCAAAACATTATTATGCCTTCAGATGCTTTTAGCCATTTTTGGAGAAATGCTTAACAATTTTATAAGTATGTTCCTCTCTTGCCAAAAGTTCGAAAAGATGTGCGTGCATAGAAGTTACAGGTTGTCTTGTTTTCCTAGTAGATATTAAACATTGCATTAGATTTATATTGGTTTTTCATCCTAATTGCTACATATAATATATGTGGTGCATTAATTCAAACTCATTTGGGCAGTGTTGATGATGTTCTGATGTCTGGCATATGAATGATGGAAGCAGAGTTTTATGCTAAGCTGGCAAAAAACCTTGCATTAAAGTGATCTTGTTTCATTAAAGTGCGTACATAATCGTGCTAAATTTGCACTATTGTTGATTGCATTCTTATGAGTGGCGAGTTAATTATTCAACTTTTATTCAATTTTGCGTTTTTTTTTTATTGTTTGAGCATGCTTTTCAGAGGATTCTGAACATTCCACTTCAAAAATTTTCTTGCAGATGTATCCAGTATATCTTTTGTTGATCTAAAGTTTGTGGACTTCCCCTTTGTACAATCTCTAGTTTGTTGCATGTTGCGGGTAAACAACACAGAAATGTTGCATCATTTTGAAAAGTTTTTTGTCCGAGGCAATGACACAATCCATGTCATTCCACCCGTCCTCGCATTGAAGATATTCAACCGCCCTAAGCTCGTAAAGTGACTGATATACTACACCATTGAGGGAATCGGGCTCGATTCCCTATCCAACGCCGACCTTGATATGCAGAACAACCACCGCCTGACCATGAGATCTATAGAATGACTCTATTGAGGGTCTCAATGGCCAAGATAGTATAAACCCTCTAGAATAAAGATTATTTCAATAAGGTGCTCCTGATGAAAGTCGAAGCCTGTGATACACCATAACCAATACTACAACGCACAGGTGGTTCATGCAAGTGCACATAACTTGTAAGTATTACCGATCTTAGTGTCCTAAATATCACTCTCACAGAGAACGAAATGAATACTAATAGGAAAAGTTCTAGCTTACAAATTTTAGTTCTAGCCTGAAATTTTGACTTTTTTTAATAACTACAAAAGCAATCTTAACTTATCACAATTAAATTGAAAGGTGTCAAATATTTGATAGTTCTTTTAAATGAGTTAGGTAGACTTCTTGTAATTATGAATTGCAAGTACAAAAACACGGTGACAAATAGGAACCACACTCTTTTTTACCCCCCGGATGCATGAAGAAATTTGGTTAAAAATGACTTTATTTCTATAAATCCTTTAAATAACCCATCATTGTATATTTTTCTAACATTTGCATCTTCTTACATGATATATCCTTATACCTATATGTTAATGTGATTGGCGTAGTGATTTCACTATAATCTTTCTCAATACTTATAATTCTCAACAAATTTTAATATATCACTTGATGAGAATGAAATGTAAATGAAGTGTTGAAAGTTAATCATCAACATACACATCAATTAAATTAAATAGCAATCTCAATTCATTTCATCTAACTCAATCATCTCAAGGAAGAATAGGAAATTTACTCATACACATCAATTAAATTAAATAACAATCTGAATTCATTTCATCTAACTTAATCATCTCAAGGAGGAATAGGAAATCTACTCACTAAGCATACTTAAACATCAATACAATTCAATGATTCATAGCGAATTCCACCAGACCAGTTTTAGGACTAAAATATTATAGAAATCATAACACAATACTTTGCTTTCTCTTCTTCATAATGACTAACAAATGTAGTAAAAGCAAACTCACTGACTTCCTATGCTCTGCTACTGTAGCACTGCTCCTCTTCTCTGTCTAGAAAGAAGATTTGGACTTCAGCAAGTAGAAGAACCAATCAAGTATCAACCCAGCATCAATCTCCCTTAGTGTTGCAATTCCTTGCTTTTTATAGTCCTCTTCTCTAGCTTCCACGATTTCTATAGTCTTCCGCACTATCTCCCGTGATTCAGAGTCCCGAACGACTGCAAGTGCAAGTTAAAGTTGTTGGCACCTAGGGGCTGGCACCTAGGCACTAGGTTCTCTATTTGTGTACTAGGTAATGGATGCCTAAGTGCCCAAGTAGTCAGTGCCCAAATGCCACTGTTGCGACACCTAAGCGCTAAGCTCTCCAATTTGGTAGTTGGATCTGGCGCCTACGCGCCACTGTCTGGGTGCCTAGGCGCCAATTAGCCAAAATTCACAGCTTAGCTCAACCTCCTTTTTTACTTTCAACACTTCAAATCCCTGCTATTACCCACAAAATAAAAACAAAATACCTTCTTTAGTTGTGCAATTTTGCTAATAAAATGTGTAAGGACAATCCAACTTGCTAGACAGATTATCTACAAATCAAAATCACCCAAATTTAACGGTTATTGTCACCAAGTAACATAAAAACTTAAATATTGGTTAATTTAACTAAATAGGAGTGGGTTTCATAAAGAACTACATGCAATCATTGTTCAAAAGATTCATGGTTAAGAAACTACAATTTCTCTATTGAATAAGTCTTTACTCATATGCTATATGAAACTTTGAATTCATCATATAAAATATGATTTCATATTCATTTTAAAAAGGAATTAGTAAATGCTAAACTAATGTAATTTTGATGTTAAATATCAAGAATTAAGTTGTCCATCAGGTAACCTACTAATAATTCATAAACATAATTAGATTTAGGATTTTTGTGGAGGTTTCAATTTAGAAAGGATTGTTCGTTAAACCAAAGGCTTTTTGTCAAGTTTCTCTTTCATTTATAATTTTTCTTCTTGCTTTAGGATGATTATTTCAATCCTAAGCATAATTTCTTGAGAATTACCATATCTGGATAAGCCTTGTAATAATTTTAAATTCTACTCCCATTTTTCTAAATTAAAACACTTTACATTCCTTTCCTACTCAATGCCTTAAAAGTTTAAGAATTATTAGAATGAAAAAATCAATTATATGGAGCCTATATTCTTAATAAATACACATCTAAATGCTCATAATTGAATAAACAACTAATTCTTCTTAAAAGTAAATATGTTAATCACTTTTTCATTTGTTGCATTTCAACACTTAGCACTAATCTAACTTAATTCAAAAAGTGTTTAAATTAGTTTTAACTATGTTTCTTCTTCTTCAAGTTGATTGTAGTTCTGCATTTATTCCCCACTTTTGTAATGTTAATTAGCAAAAACTATTTAATACTAAGGATAAATAATCTTAAGCACAACATAATTTTCACCCCAACTTAATTACTAACACTTACAATAAATTAAATTTCAATCACAACATAAGTATACTAATACTATATACCTCATGCTCAAACCAGCAATTAATCAACATGCATGTAAAAGAGATTACTATTTAACTGAATAAAAAACAACACGATATATAAAATTGCACATGAAAATTCAAATATTGACAATAAGGAATTCGAAGATTACCATAAGAAAAATAAATTCTTCAGCATCAAAAATATCATACTCGTCATCATCTCCCTCATATTCCTCATCATCTTCTTCTTCCTCCTCTTCTTCGTCTTCTTCCTCAGGATCTACCTCCATAGGCTGGCAAATACTCTCGTAGGTCTGGTATGGAGAGCATACGGGAAACTCAATTGAATGCTTTCATCCAATCCACTGGTTCCTCTGGTGTATCTTGATCCCTGGATACTTAATGCTTATGCACAGTATAATAATAGTTATGATGATATTTTTCATTTATATTTTCTTTTTTTGCATCAAAACCAAAAACTTGATCCTGAAGAAAAATAAGAATATAACTTTTTAATTTATATATGTTTCTATTGGGATACTACATAAATATACGTATCATTATCAAATAATACAGAAATTTTTGATTTAGACCTGAATAGCGAACCCACAATGAAGATTATGCAATATGCACTTTTTAGAAAGTTTTTCTATTTTTAAAAAGTTATTACTTAAACTAAAAATGATCATATGCCCTTATGCCCTTACTCAACTTAAACTAAAAACGATCATATGCCCTAAGAACCTAGTAAATGACAAGTGGCTTCAACTTTTTTTGCACACCACAGTGACTCATCTCAGTTTGGCAGGCTTAGATCATATGCCCTTGTTCATCTCTACAACTGCCAATCAAAACCATATCAACTCCCCTTTTAGCTATCAGAATCTATGATCATCCCACTCAAATTTTCTGAATATTTTCGAGGAGCACTGGAAAGAGTATGACCATCCTATTCCCCTAGTGAAACTTTGGGGATTACAGAAGAAAATTAGCAAGGCACTGAAGAGTTGGAATAGGAAGACCTTTGGTAACATACAAACTGAGGTAGAGCAGGCTGAGCAGGAGTTAAGAGACATTGAAGCTGATGCTATGAATGGTAGAATTGATGAAGCCACCTTAATGGAAGCCAATGAAAAGTTACTCACTTCCATATCCTGGCAGGAGAAATTTTTGAAACAGAAAGTTGCCACAAATAAATTCTTGGAGGGTGATAGGAACACCAGGTTCTTTCATGCTTGTATCAAATATAAAAGAAAGTGTAATATGATCCATCAGATAAAAGATAACACTAGAAACACTATCAGGGAGGAGGCTAGCATTGCTGAGAGTGTTGTTCAGTATTGTCAACAACTAATGACAAGTACCTCACACTATAGGGGGCATTTTGAAACTGATTTGTTTACCTCTGATCATCAATACACTTCAAACATTAATCTTGCTGACACCCCAAATGAAGAGGAGATCAGGCAGGCTCTCCACTCCATTGATAGTTCCAAGGCTGCTGGACCAGATGGGTTCACTTCTGACTTCTACAAAAAATCCCGGGAGATCATAAAGGACGATGTGGTGGCTGTCATTCAGGGATTCTTCCAGGGACTGGAGTTGCCTAATTATGTTAGTATGGGCAACATTGTCTTCATAACTAATAGTAATAGAAAGGAGCATTGGCATCATTTCAGAACTGTTAACATGACAAATGTCATTAGTAAAATTATTAGTAAGATACTATTGTACATAATTCAACCTCATCTACAACAACTCATTAGGCCAAAGCAGGCTGCCTTTGTAAAGGGCATATACATTGGAGACAATGTCTTACTTTCCCAGGAGCTCTTACAGGATATTGACAAGCCTTACAAGGTGGGAAATCTGATTTACAAAATAGATCTTAAGAAGGCTTATGATATGATAAACTGGGTTTTTGTGTTGGACATGCTGAAGGCTGGTGGTTTCTCTAAGGACTTATGTCTGATCATCAAAAGGTGGTTATAGGGCAATAGAAATTTTGTACTAATAAATGGTAAAGCCCATGGATTTTTCCAAGCTTTCAGAGGTCTAAAACAAGGAGACCCCTTATCACCCACAATCTTCATTCTAGCACTGGATTACTTCTCAGGACTCATAGATAACCCATGTAAAAGGAAAAGCTATAATCAATATCACCATAGGTCAACAATAGATATCAATCATCTGATTTATGTTGATGACATAGTTATTTTCTCAAGGGCCAACAAAGCTGCTGCTCACATGCTGCATGGTTGCCTCAAGGAGTTTCAGAACTTCTCTGGGTTGGAAGTTAATAAGGAAATAAGTCATGTACATTTCAGTAAGAAAGTTCCCCCACACATCAAACAGTGGATCATAAACCTCACAGGGTTCTCATATATGTCTATTCCTTTCAAATACTTAGGAGTGCATCTGCTCAAAGCTAGAACTAAGCAATCTCAGCTTGATGATGTTGTTGATAAAATAAACACACAACTACAATGCTGGACCAACTCCTTCTTATCAAATGGGGGAGAATCACTTTATTGAAGCACATCTTAACAACCTTCCCATCATACATTCTTCAAATGGCTGCAATGAAGAAAAGTACTCAACTCTTGCTTGAAAGAAGTTTTAACAGGTTTCTTTGGGCTGGCCAGAGGAATCAAATGATTTGGGCTAGCTGGCAGAAGGCTGCTAGACCTTTTGAATCAGGTGGCCTGGGGTTCAGAGGCTTAATTCACCTCCTGTACATAAGCTTGTGCAGGCTGCGGATTAGATTCAGACAACAAGATACCTTATGGGCCAAGTTCCTTTTATCTAAATATTGTAGATTCAAACATCCAAACTTGGTAACCAAAAGTATGGGGGACTCTAGAACCTAGGGAAACATGCTAAAAGCCAGAGGGGATGCTGAACAACAATTCTTATAGGACTTGGGTCATGGCCATATTAACTTTTGGCATGACAGATGGTGCCCATATGAAATCCTTGAACCACTGACTGAGCATGTGGAATTCAACTTAAAGGTACATGAGTGCTGGGAGGGGAACCACTGGTCCCTGGACAAGCTAAAGATCATTTTAACTGATGATTCAGCTCAGCATATTTCCAAAATTTCCTTTGATAGAGGTAAACAAGACCAATTGGTTCTAAAGGCCACTGCTCATCAGAGCATAACCAAAGCAATATATAAAAGGTTGTATGTATGGGCTGAGGTACCCTGGGGTGAATGCTTGTGGAGAAAATTTCTTTCTCCTTATATGTCCTTTTTCAACTGGAGATGCTTCAATAACCTGATTTCTTCTGATGACATTCTAAAGTGAAAAGGTCTGAGAGGCCCCTCCATCTGCTGTCTTTGCAACAAGGCAAAAGAATCTGCTAGACATCTGTTCTTTGACTGTCATTTGTCTCAGGCGACCTGGAAGTCAGTGGCGACCAAGCTAAAGATTAACACTTCTAACTTAGAGTGGCACAACCTTTTCACTTGCTGGAAGGGCTGGAATGACAGCAAGATGGGACTCGTTCCCTTCGTAGTGGCCTGGTTCATTTGGGCAGCTAGAAATAGTAATAAATATGAGGATCAAAAGGCTAGCACTAATAAGGTTGCCACAAACTGCATGGCTTACATAAAAAAACTCATCCAATGGAAGAAATTTCCCAACATTATGAATTTGTCAGGAATTGGGAGCCACCTCAAATATATAGTGCAAAAAGTATACTGGAAGAAGCACAATTACCCTTTCCTCAAAATCAACATTGATGGTAGCTTCCACCCTAAAAGGTCAAGAATTGGAGGTATGTTCAGAGACTACAACGGTAATTGTGTGTTGTATTACCAATCCCCAATTAATGCAGTTGATGCTATGGAGGCTGAAACAATGTCCATGTATTGGGTACTTAAGCTTGCTAGAATGAACAGATGCATATGGATACAGGTGCAGACATACTCAGCCCAGCTCCTGGAGTATATATCAGGCAAACAAAACCCCCCTTGGCACATCACCCAGTGGATCAAACAGATGAGACAAATGATGTCGGAACTGAAGATGGAGTTGCACTTTATTTACAGGAAGGGCAACAAACCAGCTAACTTCTTAGCAAAGATTGGAGCTAAATCCCAAAGGGTCATTGTGTCTACAACTCCTTCAACTTCCTTGTCATTTTTGCTTTGGGGGGACCTTGTTGATGGCCCCCACCTTAGAATAATTACTTATCTTTGAGCTTNCGAGCTGGTGGATGATGAGATGGTACCAGATAACAGTATCCGCTCTGAGGGATCGATGCAAGCCCGAGACAACATCGCCCACAATTTGCTTCACCAAGGGCTCGGCGGCACAACTTTCTTCTAGGTCAGCAAACTGGAATTGCAGTCTTATAATTTTCTTTAATGTCATGTTTCTGTGTCAACCATCAGGTAGCAACCTAGTTGTTCCTGATGTTGCGAATGATAGTTTCTGAAAAGATTGTATAGAAGTAATCTAAGATTGATTCGAGAAATGTAAGTATGTCGAGATTGCTTAGGCTGTTGTCTATTCTGATTCATCGCGTATTATAAGTTTTGAATACTTTCGTANATTCGGAGGCTGGTGTAAGACCACCCCATGCACTTGGCATTGGTGACGTCTTCTAGCTGTATCCATGCAATCGGACATCATTGCTGGCCAGTAATACCCTAGTCTTTTGATCTTCTTCTTTATTTTTGGTCCTGAGTGGAGCGCCACACAATCCGACATGTACCTCTTTGACAAAATTTTGTCTGCTCAAACACTGTAGCCACATTTAGTCGAACGATCTTCTATAGAGAACATTTCCCACCAGGGCGTAAGACATGGCCCTTCCTATAATGTGGTGCGCCTCAGACTTGTCCTCTGATAGCTTTCCAGTATGCAAATATTCTATTAATGGCTTGCGCCAATCTTCGTTAATGTCCGCAAATGTATTTATTGTTTCTTCTTTTCCAAGTTTTTGTAGAGTTTGGAAGTCATTTCGAGATAGGACTCATCTTCCTTGCACTGTGACTTTGATGGAATCCTTCGGGGGACATGCCATTTCCTTAGCGAGTTTTGCTAAAGCGTCGGCATGGGCATTATCTCCCCTAGGAATCCGGTAGGAAGTCACATTGGGAATCTGCTCCAGGAGCTTCATTGTGTACTGATGGTACTCTACTAGTCCTGGTTTCAGAATTCTGTATTGTCTGGCAACTTGCTGGATGACAAGTTGAGAGTCACCATAAATGACAATGTTTGTTATATCTATTGAAATTTCCAATTCCAATCGAGTGATTAAGGCTTCATATTCTGCTTCATTGTTAGCGCACGGCTCTGTCATGTGGTACAAAAGCCTCATCATGCTCTTATCTGGCATAATAAAGATCAAACCGATCCCTGCCTTGCCTGTATGACTACGCCTGACCCTTTGTCTTTCCTGGCTGATGAAGCACCATCAAAGTACATTTCCCAGCGTTGCGCACTAGAAAATTCCATTTGTAGTATTTGCTCATATGGTAACTCATCGTTGAGAGGTGACCCAGCTGGTAGTGGGTGTGCAGCGAGAAAATCTGCTAGTATCTGTCCCTTGATAACACGAAGGGGAACAAAAGTTATATCAAATTGCAATAAGATCACTGACCATCTTGCTAAACGTCCGGAGAGTGTTAGTCGGGTCATCAAGTATTGCAATGGATTGACTTTCGAAATCGGGTAATCTTATGAGAAAGCATGTAATGTCTAAGCTTTTTGGGCGGCGAAAATTAATGTCAGACAATGCTTCTCAATAGGTGGATACCTTACCTCCGTCGGTATTAGATGACCACTCAAGTAGTAGAGAGCATTTTCTTTTCCCTCCTCATTGACTTAGGCTAAGAGGGCTCCAAGAGAGTCATCCAAAGCCGCGGTATAAAGTATCAACGGTTCCCCTGTGATAGAGGCTGCCAAAACAGGAGGTGTCATTAAATATTGTTTAACGTCCTCAAAGGCCCACTGGCATTTCTTTTCTTAAATAAATTTGGCATCCTTTTTAATCAATGCCGAGAAAGGCTGACACCTACCTGAGAGATTAGAAATAAAGCGTCTTAGATATGCCAACTTCCCCTGGAAGGAACGTAGTTGCTTCAAGGTTTTAGAGGAAGGCATTTCCAAGATAGCTTTAATCTTATCCAGGTCGATCTCGATACCCCGATGACGGACAACGAATCCTAGAAATTTCGCGGAGGTGACGCTAAAGGCACACTTTAAGGGATTCATTTTAAGGTCATATCATCGTAACCATTCAAACACAATCCTAAAATTGTACAAATGGTCTATTTTTCGTTTAGTTTTGATAACCAGATCATCCACGTATCATTCTACTTGATTTTAAATGAGGTCGTCAAAAATCTTCTTCATTGCACGCTGATATGTTGCTCCGACGTTCTTTAGGCCAAACGGCATCACTCTGTAGCAGAAGATTCCAATCGTTGCTCTGAAGGTTGTAAGCGCTGCATCCTCGGGAGCCATCTTAATTTGGTTGTATCCCGATGATCCAGCCATGAAGGAGAAAATCTCATTTGTCGAAGCGATGTCCACCATCATCTCTGGTATAGGTTGTGGAAACTCGTCTTTTGGACATGCCTTGTTCAAATCTTCTAAGTCGACACAAACGCGGATCTGTCCATTTTTCTTTTTAACAGGTACAATATTGGCTAACCATATGGAGTACTACTCCTCTTTAACAAATTTGGCATCTATCAACTTCTTCACCTCAGCGATGACTTGTTGTTCTATTTCAAGGTGCATTCTCCTGGGAGCTTGTTTTACTGGGGTCACATTCTTGTGCACACCAAGTTTATGGACTGCAACCTCTGCTGACAGACCTAGCATTTTATCGTAGCTCCATGCAAAGCAATCTTTGAATTGTACTAATAGTTTGATAGTTCTGCAGACTCTTTGTCATCAAGTAGAGAAACTTATAAATGTAGGCATCTTCAGTCCCGAGGTTAATCTCTTTCAATTCATCGATAGTGGATTTAATTTCTTCCTCAAACTCTGGCGGAGCATCTTCTATTGGTTGATCAGTAGATTTAATTTCCTCCTCAAATTCTGGCGGAGCATCTTCTATTGGTTGATCAGCAGAGTCATCCTCTACATCGAGGCAATCCTCTTCCGACTCACTAGTAACAGCCATGCAAAATTCAGAATCATCGACTGGTCCAAATGTACCCAATTTGAGACCTTCTTTTGAATTGGGAGTTCGACCTTTGGCATTCTCTAGTTTTTCAAAAAGTTGAAATTTATCTTTTGGTATTTGTTTTAGTAAGTGTCCCTGTTGAATTAACTTTTGAACACAAGGCGAGAAGTAACCAAAAGGCAATTTCATTAATTCATTAGAATCAATATCAAAATTTACATGTTTTTCAAGCTCAGTAGAGGTAGAAGCACGTTAAAATTTGATCGGCTTTGAACTACCACTACGGACTTCCTTGACCTCTAAACTCTCAACCTTTGTTTGAGGTTCAGCTTTGAACCAACACTAAGGACTTCCTTGACCTCTAAACTCTCGACCTTTTGAGGGAGAATCAGAATGAGGGTCATAGTATCCACATAGTGGTTTATCTGATCTTCATTATTTCATATTCATTCTCTCTGTATCTTCTAGGGATATCTCGTACTGAGGTTTCTTCTGCTTTGTCATCATTATTTCGACTTCAGAACTGTCTTCATCACCAATGTTGATAATTGGCCTAGTTCGTTCAACAATTAAATTGATATTTCCTCGTCTGCATCCCCAGCCTCGACCTCAGGTGCGTGAACTAGAGGAACCTCCACCAACTCATTGTAGGGGAGTGGTAGAAGGTTGTTGAAGCGGAGTTGTATGACCTCATTTTTGTGATCCTCCTGAATCTTCATCTAGTTCTGAATTGTTGAATTTGCAGTAGCTAGAGTAGGAGTTCACGAGGCAGCACATATAGAATTTGAGTCATATATTCCACTACCTGCAGATACAGAGCAGACACTGGTCGTTGAAGAGGTTGAGACAAGTAGGCAACCTCAACAATTTGATGATATTCCTATAGCTAAGATGGAGAGAATTTGCAGGGTAAAGCGTAGAGAATTTAAATTCTATGAAGAGGTCCGGGGCGAAGTCATCAATATATTGGAGGGGTTGGTATTATATACTGGAGTCTTCACAAAGAACGATGAGAAGAGGATTTTGGATTGTGTATTTGATCTGCAAGCCAAAGGTCGGGCTGGTCTACTGAGGCCAAGAACATATGCAGAACCATCAAAGTGGATGCACAGGAAAGGTAGAATAACTATTCAGTGTGGTTGGTGCTACAATTTAGTTGAAGACAGTAAAGGAAGCCCCTGGTATCTTAAGATACGATGAGGTGGATTCAATGCCTTATGTGATAAAGAGAATGATTAAAAAATTAGTTTGATGGAGTCTATCGCCGCCAGACTGCATCCCGAACAGTTGCATCATCAATATTTATGATGAAGGGAGTTGCATTCCTCCCCATATTGACCATCATGATTTTGTTAGACCCTTTTGCACAGTGTCTTTTGTCAGCAAAAGCAACATACTCATCAAAAAAGAGATTGATATCGTCGGTCCCGGGGAATTCAGAGGGTCCATTGAAATTATGTTACCATTAGGATCAATACTAGTCTTAGATGGAAATGGTGCTGATTTAGCTAAACATTGCATCCCGAGAGTGCGACATCCTTGAGTTTTCGTAACCTTCAGAAGAATGCGGGATGATAAGATACCACGAGGGTTCGGTCCAGGGCCTGAGCTGGAAAAGTTGCAGCCATATAAGTTATGAGAGGGTTGCATCTCTAAGTACACGTGTAGGGAATTCTTATCCTGGAGCGTGGCTTAGTAGGTCAGTTCGATCAGAAGCTCACCACGCCAAAGATGATCAACAACATACCTTTTTGTGCCAAGTTTTACGAAACAGACATGATATATGTAACAGATATGTTCGGTGCATGACATGTATTTAGTATTTGATGATTCAGATATGTTCAAAATGTTTTATTTTTGATACTTCAACATGTATTCAGTTTGTAGCTCATTTTTGGAGCAGGTTAATGAAATTTCTTTCACGTTTCAAGTTGTTCGTCAAACTGCCCTCTCTTGTGTGATTGATGAGAAGTCATACAAAAAAGAACAAAACAACAAAAGCTTGATATTAAAACTTCAATTTTTTTTAAAATTAACTAAAACAAAAAAAGTATATATTTTAATAATTAAATATGATAAAAATAACAGGAAAAGAAAATTTTAAATTTCTTGAGTTTGTTTATCTCGAGTTTAAGATTCCTTACTCTTTGCTTGTGCAGCGCGACTATTCCGGTCTGCCCCGATTTTCTTCACATCTCTGTGGAGTTGCATATTCTGCACAAAATCTCACGAAGTCCCACAAATTTTTGTCAGATCTTCACATGAGATATATCCATGATTTCAACATCACAAGCTTTATACATTGTTTTCACTTTTCTCTTTGGCATAGACCCAGATGACCTATCCCCTATATACACTTTTCGTGGTAGGCCAAGACGACCTTTTCCCATATGTGCTTTCTTAGGGGTGGGTAGGCATAGAGGTTTGATTCCCGTATATACTCTTCGAGATAGACATAGACGTTCTATTCCCATATATTCTCTTTAGGGTCGACTCAGATGTTCCTTTCCCATATACACTTTTCGGGGAATGTCCAGACACCTATTCCCTTATACACTTTTTGCGGTAGGCCCAGATGACCTATTCCCATATAAACTTTTTGCGGTAGGCCCAGATGAGCTATTCCCATATACACTTTTCGAGATTGGCCCAGACATCCTATTCCCATATGTGCTTTCTTCAGGGTAGGCATAGACGTTCGATTTCCGTATATACTCTTCGGGATAGGCATAGACATTCTACTCCCATATATTCTCTTTGAGGTGGACGCAGAAGTTCCATTCCCATATACAGTTTTCAGAGTAGGTTCAAACAACCTATTCTCATATACACTTTTTTGGGTAGACCCAGATGACCTATTCTCATATACACTTCTTGGGGTAGGCTCAGATGACCTATTCCCATATACACTCTTCAGGATAGGCACAGGTGCCCTATTCCCATCTTTACTCTTGGGATAGACACAAACACCTATTCCCATCTTTACACCTTGGGATAGTCACAGACACCTTATTCCCATCTTTACTCTTTGGGATAGGCACAAACGCCCTATTCCCATCTTTACTCTTCGTGATAAGCATAGATGCCCTATTTCCATCTTTACTCTTGGGATAGGCACATATGCCCTATTCCCATCCTTACTCTTTGGGATAGGCGCAGACGTCCTATTCCCGTATATTCTTTTTGGGGTAAGCCAAGACACCCTATTCCCATATACACTCTTCTGGGTAAGCCCAAACTTCCTATTCCCATATACACTCTTTAGGATAAGCCTAGATGTCATATTCTCTTATATATAATCTTTGGGTAGGCACAAACATCCTATACCCTTCTCTGCGATTGTGTTTTCTGCTTAATTTGGTTCTCTCGTCCATCATTTCACTATACTACAATTTCAAATTGAAACCCAAAACTCTTCTGACATATTCAATCTTCACAAGGATTGTCAATTTACCCAGCGATTGTCCCCAAAATCTCTTTTTCTCTTCCCTAGTGAGAGTCTTTGTTATTCCCCAGTGGAAACAATTCTCACTCAAGTCTAATTTTTGTTCTAGGTTTGTTGACTTAGAAATTTGTGTTGGTTTTGTTGATATTGTCGGTCAACGCCAATACGCGCGATGTGCTTGCCCAGCACACCACACCTATTGGGGGTCCATTTTTTGACCTCATTTTTGGGTGAGGTCTAGTTTTTCCTCTTTAGTAGCCTAGGGTCTATCCATAGGACTTTATTGTTGACTATTCCTAGAAGACTAGAAAAGGAACCCTCACCATTAGAAATTCTAAACTCCTCTTTGCTCAACTTGAAGTTCCACATATTGGTCTTAACCTCTAGCACTTAGTAGGTAAGATCAGTATAGGGGAACTCAAGGGAAGTCTCCTATAGGATGGTCAAACCTTAGGAATAACCCTGGGTGGTCTGGTGATGGTTGAAATGGCTTGCACACACTACACTCTCTCACTTACCCCAAACCCTATGACCCCTTAAGTTGGCCTCTGATTCCTTTTGGAAAGCTCATATGGGTGAGCCTATATCCCTAGTTAATGTATAAGAGGGTTAGGACCAGCATATTGAGATTCCAAAATGATTCCTTCCCATTTTGGCCCAAAATCACTAAATTACCAAAATACCCCTACAACCCCAATTTTCGCCAAAAATCCCAAAATTACCCAAAATACTCAAATCTTTTCAAAAAATCATCTCAAACCTCTCACCACTACTTCAATTGACAAAAAACCTATAAAAATTACCAAATTCCCAAAATACCCCCAAAAAATGGCCAAAATTACCAAAATGCCCCTCATTGCCTAAAATTCCAAAAATTTTCAAAAATTTCAAAATCATCCCAAATATTCCCAATTTCAATTTTCAATCATCAATTTTACCAAATTTGGCCAAATTAGCCCAATTTGACCAAAAGCCCCAATTTGCCCTTAAAAGCCGAAATGCCCCCAATTAACCCCAATCTTATACCAATTGATCCCAATCTTGCCCAATTTCAATTCCAAATCAAAATTCAACATCCCCAATCCTAACCTAAACAAAATTCAAGCCCAATTTGATTTAATTGCAAGCCCAATTTTAATTCAAAAAAAAAGACCCAATTTTGACTATATGCCCAAATCCACTAGTTTGGCATATCAATTCAACTTAAAATCATTTGAAATTTTGCCAAATCCTTCATGATATATTCCTACACCAAACTTAATATTCAATTAACCCAAATTTTATCAAAGGATCAATTTCCTTTTTGAAAGCCCAAACCCTTAAGTAATTCCAAAAAGCCCAAATTTCAATCAAAAGCCCACATGACATATTTCACTCATCATCCATTTCATCAAATATCATTTCCTAAGTCCAAAATTCATGATCAAATCATTCCAAATAAAGCTTCATGAAAAAATCCACTAAAATACCAAAAATTTTAAAAATCCCTTCTCATGAAAACTAGTCAAGCCAAAGGGGAGCCATGAAGCCACTCCCAAGCCATAGGCAAGCCATGAGAGCCATGCCACATCACCATACTATTAGTGGAAAAAGGCCAAGCTACTTTGAAATATCCTTAAGATCCTTCTTACCCTTCCCATGAATCTTCTTAACCTCAAACTTAACTAAATCACTAGGATAGGGACCTTACTAGTGATTGAGCTGAACCATCTGATTCTCCTTAGCACCTAGACAAACCTTGGGGGCTGAACCCATCCCAAACCATGCTTTGACCCAATTTGACCCAAAGTGACCCTTTTCCCATACTATTTTAATCCCATACCTTGACACATGGACAAACCCTATACACTTCACCAAGACCAAACCTTGACCTCCTTGAGTCAGATGGTGACTCCTCTTTGACCGGTCGACCACCTTGGTTGTCGGAAAAGCCAAAATCAGAAGCTCCACCATGATAAAAACTCAAAATTAAACCCATCCAAGTTGGCTCACCCCAATTGGATTTTTGCACATTAGTGACATCCACATAAGCAACTTAGGACACCCACCAATTGCCTCTGGTGGCCTCTCCTTCCCCCATCTATTTAACCCCCCCTCCATGAAAAAAGGGAGAGAGCTTAAAATTCCTTGGGGAGACTGCCAAATTGCTTTCAAAGCTTCCTTAATACCTCTTGAGTTCAACCGAACCATCACTAGCCACTCAAACAAAATTTTAGAGGTACTATGAAATCTCCAGGGTATTACCCAAGACTTCTTCACGATCCTTAAAAATCTTGAATGACATCTGGACTTATTATGATTTGCTCAATAAAATCATCCTAAAAAATTGGAACCACCAAGACATGACATAGGATTTGGTAGCCTTAAATTGTACTCTTTACTTTTACTACGAGCAAGCTTCAATTCTTGGAACATTATATATACATGCCTTGCAAAGATACTTAAGTTTCGGATGATGGAACGAGGAGACTCGTCAAGTATGCTTTTATAGTTTATAGTGCTTTCTTCTCTTTTACCTTCTATATTGCACTTTTTACTTATAAACTTGCATGCTAAACAAAAATGTCACTCTGCATGAAAACTAAAACTTTTAGGATAACCACAAAACTGAAACCAAAACTAAAATTAAAAATCCATCAGGATAAAAATTTACCGCCACAACATTCAAAATATAAGACAACTCGAAATTTAATCACAAACATCACAAAATAACAATTGTAACTAAATTAAGACGTCTCTATCAGATGATCAGGAATTCCTCAGAGGACGTAACCTATGGTTGCTAACGAGATTTCCCATAGTCTAAATGAAAGTATGGAACTCATTAAGCTGAGTTTAGTAAATTCATTTGGACTAAGTGAATCTGAAAGAAAATAGTGGTTTCAGAATGAGGGAACCGTAGGATCCTAACCAGTGTCGCTCTAATCAACTTTAATATGCCCCATAATATTTAAAGAATATAGCCATAGGGGACAGTTGATTTGACATTATAACTTGACACATTATAAAACTTAAACACGTCACGATGAGGAGCTTGGAGCTAGCAATGTGGGAAGTACGATCATCTTCAACAGCAAGAGGATCTACAATAGCATATCTTTCCTTAGAACTAAACAAAAAGCCATAGGAATTTGAGGTTATGTGCTTATGCAACATAAATACTCAAATTATTATTAGGCCTTTGCATAGCTTTGTTGTACAATATAAGCCCTAACTCGTCATAGGATTCCGAGGTTGTCTTTCATCATGACTTAAATCCTCATATCTTCCAGGTTTTTTGTCTGATTATTTCACTCGAATGTAAGCCCTAAATTAATAAAATTGTCAGGATTAACATTCAGTAGTTCTAATCTCCAAAATTGAAGCAAACCATATGATAGTTTGGGAAATCACCAAGGTTGTCCTTCAGATCTATAACATCCCCTAGTTCTTCCTCTTTTGAATTACAAAATAAAGTGTTCCAAACTTGAGCCATTATCCTTTCACACCTCTTTGTCCAATCACATTGAAAAATTCTATTTCTTTTAACTCTTTGAAGATAATATCCCCTTATTTTTATCGGGAGTTTTCTCAGGTGACTTCGGTTGTCTAAGATATAATTAACTATAGGGGCTTGCTCTTATAGGAAGCATTTTCAAACCCAACTTACTATAAACCCATTTTAATTTCTCTTAGTAAATAGGGGAGTTTTGTTGATATATAATAAATTATTTTCATAGACCAAACGGATGTCATATATTACTTAGTTTGTTTGATCGAGCCTCACCATAAAGTCTTGTGTGTAGTGCTCTTTCATCTAAACTTTGAAAGATAAGAGATCAATTTGATTTCATATTTTTACAAGCTTAAATACATATATAAATTAAATGTCCCTCTGAAGCGGGCGATGGAATTCGGATTCCGGCTACCTTGACATCAAACCAAGTGAACATTGATCTATAACTTGATTTAGCCGAACCAAATATCTATCGAGAGCACTTGGGAGCAATCTAACTCTGAATTTAAGTTGACCCAAGGGTAGAAAAAGTTGAAAATGCAAAAGTTCCTTTTAACATTTGTTTAAACCTATATAGAGGCCTTATGAGGAAGCTGAAAAGCCACATCAGGTTCTATATGATGCCACTTTAGTATAAAATAAGAAAAACAATGATCACTAAACTATGAAAAAGTGAAAATTTTTTTATAAGAAAAAAAATATTTTACAGCAGGATCTTTTGCTGCGTCGGGAAGGACAAAACCCCGACTCATCAGACTCATATGTAATGCACACCTAACAAACTTATACTTTTTTATTTATTCCTCCATAGTTCAGACATGGAAAATTGAGTTGGTGGGACAAAATTCGACTAGTTTGCCTTGTAGGTTCGCCACTTCGGCCTAGAGGTCCTCCAAGTCCGTAACCTAGGCCTGGAGCCTGAAGAGCCTCCACATCTGCAACATGGGCCCAGAGAGCCTCCAAATCTATAACTATGGTCCAGAAGCCTCCATATCAGCATACATGACAGCTAGCTCCTCCCGCAAGTCTAATATAGGGGCCTCCTGCAAAAGATCCACAGCTTGAGCAAAGGAGTCCACGGTCTTGTCTATTTGTCAGGCTTGTGACTTACGAGACTCCCTTTGGCTATTATTCGCCCTCTCTAGGTTGGAAATAGAGGTGTTTGGAACAGAAAAAGTGGCGGGGCAAATACCCCCTTAACTACAGTAGAAGTAGAAGGACCAGCAGGTGCCTCTAGCTAGGGTTGAAGATAAGTTTCCAAGGATCAAGAGTTAATAATTTCCATGGTCGCCTATGTTGTGTTAGAGTTGATGTTATAAAAATTTAATTAAAGGAATGAATAAAAGAAAATCTAGTTACCAATCACATGCTCTATCTTTAACGTATGAAAACATTCTACTACCAGGGAAGGTATACAGCTATGGGACCCCTTCAACCAAAGGTTTAGGTGGAATACCCATCACCAATAGAGCTGCATCTCACACAGCTTCATCAGTTCAAAGCTAGATCAGATCATCTGCTGAGGGAGCAACCTCCTCAGTTGGAGGTAGAACCAAAATAAATTTTGGTGGTAGAACTATGATAGTCATCGCCATTTGTGCCCCTTCCTAGGATGGCAGTTGGGTCGGATGTTGAAGAATTTGTTCAACAGCTAAAACATATGCATCTGAAGTGCATCCTCACTTCCAGCATTGTACCTCTAGAATGGTAGTGAATCCAATGATTCACCAACCTCTTCCACTTGCTACTTCCTTGTCATTGACTGTTTGACTGATTTGGACTCTTCTAGTTTGGTTTGCCAACTTTTTAGTGCCAATCATTTTCTTCTCATCACTTTGTCTCTTCTCCATCGGTGGAATTTCTTACCCGCTCAATTTTGAAGAGAATGTTTGGATTATTTCTTTTTCTTATTCCCAGAAGAGCAAACAATCAAAGCGGAGAGCCCAAAGGCCTTCATCGGTGCTTCTTTACTAACTAGTCTCTTGGCACCTGTCATATTAGTTTTTATATAAAAATGACTGAAAGAAAAAAAATTGTGAAATAGTGAAAAGGCACACAACTCCCTATTTATAGAGGAAAGCGACACAAAAATCCAGAGAGTATAATAATTGATATTTATTAATAATTATGTGAACAATCATGTTTTTAAATTCTCTTATTCTTGTAGCAGTTCTCACCTTAAAAAAAGTAAGAGAATCGGGAAGCTAATTGTATGCATTATTAATATATCTGCCTGAATCTCAAGAAGATTTGAAGAATCACTCAAAGCGAGTTGAAGTAAGAACACTTGTCATTATATTAATCTGTCGCTGAAGCTGATCAAATGAAAGATTGGCAGACTCAAGGAATAACGCTCAACCTCTTTGGCGCCTACACAACAACATCTACCATTGGAAAAATTAACAGTCAACCGAAGGGAATTCCTTATATATTGACTTGTAATCCGAGGGTTGGCAGTCTGTCAGATTATGATAATGAACTCTCTGCCTGATGGAACATTCTTTACCAAGGGCAAAGAGTGTCCACAAAGGATCCGCTCGAGATAGGCGACTGAAGATCATTCATCTGATCGAATGGCTTATGATCGATTGAATGAATACCAAGCGATCAAGCCAGATAATTAGAAATACGAAGTAATGCCAAGAGCACTTATAGATATGGAACGACACCAACAACAATTATATGGTAAAAATATGTCAAATTTAGTTACAAATATGTAAAAATATAATCACTCATAAATTATTGTAATGTTACCATTAAATGTAAAATAATAATGTAATTTGCTATATCCTTCCTATAACTTATAAATAGGAAGGTTGTTTTCACAAAGGGAGACTACACAATTCCCCTTAAATTAAATGTTATTTGATCTCTTCCTTTCTTTGTTTTATTTGGTTAACTCTCTATTTATTGAGTGTGATGCGTAGGACAAGTTATGATCCAAACACTATGCAAAAAAGAATATATTTCACCATTTAAAAATTAAAATAGTGGTTTCACAAAAATTTAAATAGTGATATTTTTTGGTATGATATGAAAATTTTGGATGTTATAAATGTAAAAAGTAAATTTTATATGTTATATATGTTTAAACATAAGATTTGGGTGGTATTTATGTAACTACCTCTTTATTTGAATTTTTTTTCCCTAATTTATATTGTATTAAAAAAATCCTTATNTATATATATATATATATATATATATATATATATGAGAGGCTAATCCCTGGAATAATCTGTGGAAACTCCAAAAGAAGGTGGCAGCATATCTGAAGAACTGGAATTGGGATACTATTGGCAATATGCATGAAAACCTGATTAATGCCCATAGTAAAGTTATTAATATGGAAAAGAGTTTTCAAAGGGGTTTAAATTCTGAAGTTGACCTTCATAAAGCTAATGAAGAGCTTCTAATGCAAATTAACTATTCTGAATGTTTTTTGAAGCAGAAGGCTGCTGTTACCAGATTTATTGAGGGAGATAGAAACTCAAATTATTACCATGCTTGCATTAACTTCAGAAGGAAAAATAATATGATTTTATCTATCAATGATTCTTCTGGTAAGTGCTTTTCTGATGTTGAGGCTATTGCCCAAGATGATGTACATTACTTTCAAAATATTTTTAATGACCAATCATCTTCTAGAGCTCAGATCATTATTGAGCTCTTCTCTGATTGTCAAGAATAAGTCCACAGTTTGGAACTAAATAATATCCCCTTGGAAGGAGAAATTAAAGCTGCTTTGGATTCCATTGATGTCCATAAGGTGGCTGGCCCTGATGGCTTCACTGTTAAGTTTTAGAAGGCTACTTGGAATATCATTTGTGAGGAGTTTGTTGCCACAGTACAAAGCTTCTTTAAAGGTATTGATCCCCCTAGGTACTTTACTGCTTCCACTATAACTTTGATTTCGAAAAATTCCTGCAAGGTTGGGTGGGGTGATTTCAGACCTATCAGCCTAACAAATGTTACTTCTAAAGTAATCAGCAAAATAATTAGCACCAGGCTTCAACCTCATCTTCAGCAGCTTATTAGCAATAATCAGGTGGCTTTTGTGAAAGGCAGGCAAATTACTAATAACATTCTCTTGGCTCAAGAGCTATTGCTAGATCTTGATAGAAAATGTAGAGGCAGCAATCTCATTCTTAAATTAGACATCCAAAAGGCATATGAAACAATTAACTGGGATTTTATGTTGGCTACTTTAAATGCTAGGGGTTTCCCAGGGGCTTTTATCAATCTGATTAGAAGATGTCTTATTTACAATAACCACTCTATTTTAATTAATGGCAAGAGCCAAGGTTTCTTCACTGCTTCTAGGGGAATTAAACAAGGAGATCCTTTATCACCAATAATCTTTATTCTTGCTATGGATTATCTTTCTAGGCTTCTAAATCTAATGTTTATCTCTTCTCCTCATTTGGCCTATCAGCACAGATCCAACATTGGTGTGAGTCACTTGTCCTATGCAGATGATATTATTATTTTCTCAAAGGCTAATAAGAATGCTGTGAAGTCCCTATATCACGAACTTAAGCACTTTCAAAGAACATATGGTATGCATCTTAACAAACAAAAATGTCAAATTTTTACTAGCTCACACATTCTTCCACAGATTAAGCAATGGATTGCACAGCACACTGGCTTTAGCCTGGCTTCTCTACCAATCAATTATCTTGGAGTCCAATTAATTAAAGGGAGAGCTAAGCAAAATTAATTCAATGGTTTTATTGATCAAATTCAGAAACAACTTCAATGTTGGACCAGTTACTTCCTATCTAATGGAGGTAAGATCACTCTACTTAAAAGTATCTTAACATCCATCCCCTCCTATACTCCTCAAATGTTTATCATGAAGAACGGGACTCAAATAAGGCTGGGCAGAATTTTTTATAAAACAGTTTCATTGGTTGGCTTGGCAAAAACTTTGGAAGCCTTCACATGCAAGTGGTTTGGGCTTTAAAGATTTTCAGCAACTAAATTTTATTAAACTTTGTAAACTATGGATTAAGTTTATAGCCCAAGATAGTCTATGGGCACTGTTTATGAAGGGGAAGTACTGCAGGGCAGTACATCCTAATTTGGCTAAGAAGAAATTAGGTGATTCCAGGCTGTGGACTAAATTACTGGAGGTCAGACATCAAGCTGAAGATTTATTTATTTGGGAGCTTGGAGAAGGGTAAATCAATTTCTGGTTGGATAAATGGGTTTGGAATGGGGAGAGGCTATTTTGTGACACCTCCAATCCCAACTATGTGACGAAGGTGAATGAATTTTGGACTGAAAATCAATGGAATTGCAATCTGCTGTCTACTATCTTAAATGAAGAGCATGTGTATTGGGTTAAGAAAACAAAAATCAATCTTGCACAAAAAAGATAAAATCATTACTAGATAAGCCGCCTCACAACTTTCAGCTTACATTTTTCAACAATTCTATCAGTGGCAGCATGTGCTGTGGGGGAAAACTATTTGGGGAAAGTGGTTAACACCTTCCATGTCTTTTTTCTGCTGGAGCCTTTGACAATCCTTACTACCTAGTGATGATATTTTGAAGATGAAAGGGCTTAGGAGACCTTCATGCTGTTGTCTGTGTAGTGAGGCAGAAGAAAGTTTGGAACATCAGTTCTTCTCTTGCAGTTTCTGTCAAAGAATTTGGACTGAACTTTTGATTCAGCTCAACATTGATACTCTCAAATTCAGCTGGAAAAATTTTTTGGGGTGTTGGAAAGAATGGTTGGAAGCTAAGTTGAAAATCATTCCATATATTGTAGCCTGGTACATCTGGATGTGTAGAAACCATGTAAAGTTTAACAACATTAAATCTATGGAAAAGTTTGTGGTTTTTAATTGTACTTCTTTTTTGCAAAAGATTATAAAATACCAGAATTTTCCAATGTTTTCCACAATTGGGTGCCTAATGGGATAGACATGAAGCTTTGCAAGCCAACTTTGGTCCTTTGGACCCCCCCCCCCCCTCTAGGGTGGCTGAAGGCCAATACTGATGGTAGTTTCTCTGAGGAGGCTTCTGGTGTTGGAGGTATTGTTAGAAACTCTCAAGCAAAGTGTATTTCTTACTTCTCCTCTCCAGCTTGGGCTTATGAGGCACTTGAATCGGAGTTGATAGCCATTTACTGGACTATCTGCCTTGCCAATCATTGCAACATCACAAAACTAGTGGTAGAGTTTGATTCCATCAGCTGTATCAGAATACTGATACAAGAAGAAGCTGCCCTCTGGAATATTGTTAGATGGAACAATAAAATTAAGAGTGTGTTGAACAATGTTGAATTGCAATTCCAACACATCCTTAGAGAAAGCAACAATCCAGTACACATTGACAGTAAGGGGGAAGGAAACAAAAGTGATTTCTGTAGGGACTATACCTCCAGCTCAATTAGCTCTCCTTCTACATGGGGACAATTTGTCCATTCCTTATCTTCATTGTAGGGATTGATCTATATATATATATACTGGGATATATACAGATATATATATATATATATATATATATATTAATATTGGCTCCTTACATGTTGATTTAAAACAGGAAGTTACAAAATAAGTGGTCAGACCACCCATGACAAACCCAACACACCCTACAAAGTTAGTCTCAATAATTTGCTTACAAAAGGTGTAGGTATATATATATATATATATATATATATATCTCAGCATATATATATATATATATATATATATATATATATATATATATATATATATATATATATATATATATATATATATATATATATATATATATATATATATATATATATGGATATATATATATATATATATATATATATATGTGTGTGTGTGTGTGTATGTATGTATGTATGTATGTATGTATGTATATTAATTGAAGGAGCATTATTCGGCTCTCTACATGATGATCAATAAAAGTACTACAAAGGTTCCAAAAGGAGAGGTCCCCAGACTAAGGGAGGAAGACCAATCCTCAAAAAGCTTACAAGAGAGTTAAACCGTAAAAAAGAAAGAAAGAAGAAGCAAACAGTACACTAAATCTCTTTAAGTTGGCTAGGCTTGAATCTGAGGTGAGGAGTCTTCAACTTGTCATCATGGAGTAGGAGGGCAAGGGGGGTAGGAGGTCTTGTATCAACAGAAATGGAGTTGGCATAGATTTTTTGTCTGGCAAGTCAATTAGCAGGTTGGTTTCCTTTTCTATATATGAAAGACATTTGAATTGTAAGCTGTCGTAAAGTGTGTCAATTTTTTTTCTTCCATTGCATATGGTGCCATGAGGATAGCTGATCAGAAGTCAGCAAAGTGTTTAGCTGTAAAGATTCAACCTCAATCCATACTTTCTTCCATGTTACGTTTTGTGCAAATGTAAGGGCCCAGTAAACAGCAATAAGCTCAGCTTCATGAGCATCATTAGCCACAGTAGGAGCATGGAAGAAAAGCAGACAGTTGCTGGAGGAATTTTTAAAACCCCCCACCCACCCCTGCACCCCATTTAGAGAAGCTACCATCAATGTTAGTTTTCATGGTTTGAACATCAGGAGGGTTCCAAGTGCCAGTCTCAATTCTGTTGTGACTACTAGTGGCACTGGTCTGAGCCAGATTGATGTTAGGTAAATTCTTAAGTTGTATTAACTTGTTCAAGTAGGCAACACAGTTTCAAGTTACATTGGTATGTTGTGTAATCTTATCTTCATGTTTGTTGATGTTCCTACACATCCACAAGAACCAAGTCACAATGAAGGGGATAGACTCCCCCTGTTTACTTTTCTAGCTAAGCCAACCAACTTTTAGACTAGACCAGTCCTTATCCATATTCTCATCTTTAATCTTAGTAAGGAGTTCTTTCCATACCTCTTGAGCAAACTCACATTTTAAAAACATGTGGTTAATGTTCTCCTCAGATTTCAGACAAATATAGCATCTAGAGGGTCCTCTTAAACCTTTGAGTTTAAGGATATCATCAGTTGGCAAGAGGTTGTTGAAGAATCTCCAACAAAAGAAGGATATGGAAGGGGATAAAAATCTGTTCCAAATGGCCTCACCCCAATTAACCTTCTCCCAATGGTTTAACTTTGCATATATAGCTTTGGTTAGTGTAGCTTTGCCAAATGATCCTATCTTTTCTGCCTTTATCAAACACAGTTCTAGTGACTAGAGATAGGTGAGGCTCCTGTAGACAGGATTGGAGTTTGGGAACATCCCAGGAGTCCCCATCTCAGAGGTCACAGAAAAGGAGTTGAGGGTTAAAGTCTGGAGGGGGGCCCCAATCCAGTCTTTAGGGCACCAGTTGTCAAGCCAAAAGTTCACTTTGCCATTCCCCAAATCCCATGTGTACATGTCTT
>JXCR01137462.1:10852-64468 GCA_002079205.1 Phalaenopsis hybrid cultivar | reverse complement strand
ATATATATATATATCGCCTGCAGATAGACCAAAGCGCCTACAATGCCATCAGGGCGCTGATAGCAATTTGATAGTTTACAAAAAATTTTGGCGTACTTTGGCGGGATTTTGCTCCGTAATAACCACTGAGAGGTGTTTTTAAAGTCGTAAAAATGGCCTTGGATGACAAGAAACTTCCTATTTTTGAATTCCATGGCCTCCAATTCAAAAAATACTTCCAGGTATAGAGTTTTCAATAGAAGAAAGTTTATCAGTTTTGACGCAAAAAGATTACACAACAAAGTTATTACAAAGAAGAGGCTTATCAAGGAGAGAGGCTATGTCAATCACGGGTTGATTAATCTAAGTTCTCTGATTGATAAAATCATTGTACAAAGACGATGTGATGTTCTGTGCTTCACCACCACTGCAGTTGTTGTACCAGTAGTGAAGGAATTCTATGCCAATTTACATTAAATTACCCAAGGAGTTGTATTCGTACGAGGTAAGGATGTACCATTTACTCTAGCGCGAATCAATGGTTGTATATGATAGAAAGCATTCAAATCTGTCATTATACAAATTTTATCCCTACTAGAGATTTGATGCAAGATGTCTATAATTTTCTAACGGATGAAAGTGATATTTGGGAAATGCAAAATGAAGGATATGTTAGTTTCTCTACTTCAGTGCTTAATCCAATATCGAAGCAGTGGCATTTCTTCATTTCTGCAAAATTACTCCCTACCATGAAGATTAGTAGAGTCACCAAAGAAAGTGTTATTTTGAACTATTGCATTCAAATGGAAAAACCCATTGATGTAAGATCTATCATTTTTAAATCTGTTATGGTTATTATTATGAATGAGCCAATTTATGGACTTAGACATCCTTCAACAATTTTTCTACTTTGAAGTCAATCTCAAGTTCCATATGAAAATTGGGAAAAAGTTTTATTAAATTAGGAGCCCATGATTCCTATTGATGATAATAATGTTGGCAATGGGAATGAAGCATTAGATACTATCTTAGATCATTCATCACATGCTACAACTCCATTGATTCCACCAACAGTTGGAATTTCACTTGCTTTAGAAAAGAAACTGAAAAAAATTGAAAGAGAACTTCAGAGAATTACAAATACAATAGGAGATCTTAAGTACCTTTTTGATTAATTAGATTGGAGGATGAGAGAGAATTTTGATAATACTAGAACATTTAAAGCAGGATTAATATAGATGTTTAAAAAAGAAGGATGGATCAAAGCAAATTTGACTGATCAATTCCAGTACCAACCCTTCTATAATTTGTACGTTCATTTCCAGTCTATGAGAGATATTAGAGGAGGATAAAGCACTGAAGATGAGACAGAATAATTGAAAATTTTGGACTCTCTACTAATTTAAAATACTTATGGACTTAATGTGATTGTGTGGATTTAATTTAGTTTGCTTTGCTTTAGAATTTTGAAATTTGATTGTGTGTATAGTTTTGTGTCAGCGTTTAGTGTTGTGGCTTGATTTCGACACTAATTTATAATTTAGTTTGCCTAATATGTGTGAAAGAGTGATTAGAAAAATGTGTTGTAAAAGCATATTTTCATATATAAAAGTTAGTTTATTGTTGTTGTTTGTGGAAATGATTGTTTGTTAATTATTTTTAGATAGAAATTTTGTTTAAAAAAAAATAAATAAATACTAAAATGACTTTGGAGAGAAATGAAAGGAAATAAATAATTTAAAAAATAAAAAAAATGGAACTTTTGGCCTGCAGCGTCGACGACGCCCTTAACCCGAGAACAGCCTTTAACTCTTTAAAATTTGCGGATTTCACCGTAAACCGACATTTTCACCCTTTGAGTCACCTTCAACATCCGATTTTTGCACGTAGGGCTTGCATTTGCTTAGATTTGAGACGATGTTAAGGGAAAGGAACTTTGGATTTCATCTTCTTTATGTAAGAGCTACACTTTGAATTAAAATTTTTTTATTTTCACCAAGGATTTATCTCACATTGCGGAGATCCGAAAATTTTGGAATTTTTTAAAGATATTTTTAGAAAATCCTTTGGTAAAGAACTCTTACTTAGTAAATTTAATTTTAAAGCGTTTTACCTTGTGATTTTTAGAATTTTTGGAATTTATTTGGATTTTTTTTAATTTTCTCTAGATTTCCTATGACACCAAGAACGAGCAAAGTTAAAAAAAGTAGATTGTGATGAACAAAAAATTGTTAGATTCAGAGCTAGTGCTCGATTCAATAATCTACTTGAGCGTAAAAAAGTAATTTCGGATCGTGGTTTTAAAAATCCAGGTGGAGAAGTCAAGCGATTAATCAATGCTTGGCAGTGGGACAACTTCTGTTATTTTACATGTGATTATTGGTGTAGTGATGAAATTCTATGCCAACTTTACTGCGGCTTCTGACGACTTTATTTTTGTTCCTGGGAAAAAGTGGAGTTTTCTCCAAGAAAAATTAATGAGTTTTATGAGTTAGAAGATGTTTACAATTGCCACTATAAATCATTTTCTGCTACGAATGAGGCCTTGGATGAGGTTATTTCTTTTTTGACTGATGGAAAAGGAACCTGAAAAATGAAAAATGGTGTTAAGGTAAAATTTTCTCTTTTTATGCTTAATGTAATATCTAAGGCGTGACACTACTTTATTCTGGCAGAATGATTCCGACAAATCATCATAGTGAGTTAACCAAGGATAAAGCCATCCTGAAATTTTGTATTCATCAGGTGATGAGGATAAATGTAGGCTCTATTATTTATATGAACACTAGATCTATTGCTTTATAAGAGACCACTGTTAGTTTGGCACACCCTGCACTTATTTTTACACTATACAAACAGTCAGGAGTTGATTTTAGACTTGAGGAAGAGAGGATTAAGCCTCTAAAACCTATTGGGCCTGCCAACATAAAGACATATGAATCTCATGTTGGATGGAGGTCTGGAAGACTAGAGATATTCCTTCTACTTCGAGGACCCCTACTTCTAGTGACCCTACTAACCGAGAACTTTTGGACCAGATGATCATCCAATAAGGAGATATCTTAAGAATGGATCATAGATTGCAAAACATGGATGCCAAAAATGCTCACACTGATGATTTGATACGGAAAAAAGTTTGAATATGATGCTGCTTATGATGATGCGCTGGTGAGATACATGAAGGGTGATCGTTCAGTTCAGTTTCCTACTCACCCTGTTTTTATTCCATATCAGCGGCAAAATTTGGATGTAGAAGAAGAAAAAGGTGATGATGATTGGTGATCTTTCTTTTATTTTATGTTTGATTGTACTTTGTTATTTTGTTATTTGTTTTTGTTATATTGTTGAGACTGTTTGTTGTTAGATTATGAGTCTCTGTTTTATTTTTGATGTTATGTTGTGAAACTGTAGTTTGTAAAACTGTTTTCATTTCTAGAATTCAGTTTAATTTTGTTGTTAGTTTTTATATTTTATTAAATGTATTGTAATTAACTCTTTCTCAGCATATTTTATATGTATTATGCCCAATTTAATGTTTTAAGTCTTGTAGTATTTTATATTAGCACTTGTAGTATTTCAGAATTAAGTTTCAAAATTAGAACCTTCAACAGGTATGTCTTCTCTTTATGTATTTAATGTTTTCTTTTACTGTTTATTTTTCAATTCTTCATGCTAAATCTTTAAAAAAATTTAAGTTTGGGGAGAAAGAAAAATATTTTAAAAATAAATAAATAAAGAAACTTATATTTATTTGTCCTCACTTGATAAATTAAAAAAAAAAAATAACATGACCTTTGGTATTAGGGGTAGATAACTATTTTTATGTTTCTAAATATATAATAAACTTAAGTAAAAACTTTAAATAATAAAGGTTAATTTTAGAGATTAAGATATTTGGTATAAAAGAAAAAGACTATGTTTTTCTATTTTAATTAAACAAAATTGTATTTTTGAAATATTAAAAATCATAAAGGTTTATGTAAGAAGAAAAAAATTAAACTTTAAGAAATCTTTAAGCTAATATAAATTTGTTAAGTGAAGAAATGTGAAAAGTTTTTTACTTTAAGAAGAGGATAGTGACTTTCAAAATCATTAAAGACTATCCAAATATAGTAATCCTCATAAAAAAAAAGAGAAGAAAAAGAAAAGAAAAGAAAAATAAAGAAAAAAAAGAGAAAACAGGTGGGGAGAAGCTTGAGGAGATGCCTAATTAAAAATTGGTTTCACTTGAATCAATTTAAAAAGAAGGCTTGGCTACATTTCTAAACTTTTATTTCAGTATTAGTTTATTTACTAGTAACGTTTTATGAAGTTCTTTTTCATATGAATACTTTAAGTGGCTTTAATATAATAATTTGCAATTTTTCTTCAAAAGAATAGAGAATCAGAAATCTTGGAGTTTAACTGGAGCTATTTTGATTTTTTATTAAGTTATGCTATTGTATTTAATGGACTAAGATATGGAAAGCTTGAAGTTAAATTCTGTCTTATGTCATATTTTTATTTAGTAGAGGAGTTACTTGAGGAGAAGTAAAATGTAAGTTTGGGGGATTTTGATACATAAAAAATATATGCATTTTTAGACCCATATTTTATACTCATTTTTGGTGATATTGCATTTTAATGGAAGGTATTTTTATATTTTCTTGCAGGTTGTTGAATTTTAGGACTTGAAGCAAAAAAGAAGCAAAATGGACAAAATTTGGAGAAAAAATGAAGAAGTTCAAAATTTGTTAAGGGCCGACGACGCCGTTTGATAGAGAGCAGCAATTTATTTAATGAACACTGGCGCCGACAACGCTAGAATGGCATTGCAGGCCCTATTTTTAGAAGATTCAATGAATCTGGATGCTTTTTAAAGAGTTTTTGGATGCACTTATTGGAGAATTGACTCTAAGCACTATTTAAGGATGAAACTCATCAGAAAAAGTCTTTCTCTTGGTCATTATTCACCCCCTCTTCATTCGTCTTCATCCCTCCTTGCTCATTTTCTCTACCCCTTGCCTTCATACACTTATTCCATTTTCATTCCACCACCATTTATGAGTCTATTGGTGTTTTTTCTTTAAGAGTTTAGTGTTTTTGTGGTGAGATTAATTGTAAATTCTTCTCTAAGAGTGCTGGAGAAGGAGAAAAGTGAGAAATTTCTTCTTCTTACATTTATTAGAAGAAGCTATAAGGGATTTGCTTTGAGAAAGAGTTTCAGATAAGTGTTGTTCGTTTATTAGTATTGTACAAACTTTCTTTTATATATGAAATTTGTGTTTTATTGTATATTTCTCATGAAGTCTGAGTAGTCTACTTTATCTTTCTCCCTACTCTGAGATATGGTGAAATGAAGAGATAATATGGATGTCTCAATATTAAAATATTAACCAAATTGTGATGATTTTTTAACTCCGAACTTAATTTACTTTTCGATATGACCAATTGAATTGTTAAATTGTATTGTGAAACATTTGATCCGGGAAATGGAGTATGAGTTCTACAACAAATTGAGGATCACATTTGATTCCTTGAAGGAGAATTTCATTCATGGAATTAAGTCTAAATAAATAGGGAAATATACTTTGTTGGGTGTAGAATTGGAGAACCTTTATGGTGACAGACTAAAATCCGCAATTCGGTCTTAATGTTTAAAAACTAAAGCAAAAGTTAGCCTTCAAGTGAGTGAAAGTGGGAGCTCTGGAGTGGGATCCAGTATCCTCCTAGCCTAGCCACGAATTTAGAGACTAAACCTGGGATCAGCTAATGATTTTCTATAACACTCTATCAGGGTAGAGAATTAAAACTACTCCTATTTGGCACAATACATATTAGAACCATTGTCTGCACTTTTTTTATTATGGGGGAGTTGCCCGTTGGAAGCCTTCGACCGTCAGAATCAAAATCCCATCGCCCACTTCGNGAGGTGAGGAGTCTTCAGCTTGTCACCATGGAGTAAGAGGGCAAGGGGGGTAGGAGGTCTTGTATCAACAGAGATGGAGTTGGCATAGATTCCTTGTCTGGCAAGCGAATTAGCAGGTTGGTTTCCTTCTCTATATATGAAAGACATTTGAATTGTAAGACTTTTGTAAAGTGTGCCAATTTTTTGCTTCCATTGCATATGGTGCCATGAGGATAGCTCATCAGAAGTCAGCAAAGTGATTAGCTGTAAAGAGTCAACCTCAATCCATACTTTCTCCATGTTACTTTTTGTGCAAATGTAAGGGCCCAGTAAACAACAATAAGCTCAGCTTCAAGAGCATCATTGGCCACAGGAGGAGCATGGAAGAAAAGCAGACAATTACTGGAGGAATTTCAGAAAACCCCCCACCCCTGCACCCCATTTAGAGAAGCTACGATCAGTGTTAATTTTCATGGTTTGAACATGAGGAGGGTTCCAAGTGTCAATCTCAATTATGTTGTGACTAATGGTGGCACTGGTCTGAGCCAGATTTATGCTAGGGAAGTTCTTAAGCTGTATTAGCTTGTTCAAATAGGCAACACAGTTTCTAGTTACCTTGGTATGTTGTGTAATCTTATCATCATATTTGTTGCTGTTCCTACACATCCACAAGACCAAGCCGCAATGAAGGGAATGGACTCCCCCTGTTTAGTTTTCCAGCTATGCCAACCAGCTTTCAAACCAGACCAGTCCTTATTCAAGTTCTCCTCTTTAATCTTAGTAAGGAGTTCTTTCCACACCTCTTGAGCAAACTCACATTTGAAAAATAGGTGGTTAATGTTCTCCTCAGATTTCAGACAAAGATAGCACCTAGAGGGTCCTCTCAAACCTTTGAATTTAAGAATATCATCGTTGGTAAGAGGTTGTTGAAGAATCTCCAACAAAAGAAGGATATGGAAGGGGATAGGAATCTGTTCCAAATGGCCTCACCCCAATTAACCTTCTCCCAATGATTTAACTTTGTATATGTAGCTTTGGTCAGGCTTTGGTTAGTGTAGCTTTGCCATATGATCCTATCTTTTCTGCCTTTATCAAACACAGTTCTAGTGACTAGAGAAAGGTGAGGCTCCTATAGAAAGGATTGGAGCTTAGGAACATCCCAGGAGTCCCCATCCCAGAGGTCACAAACCAGGAGTTGAGGGTTAAAGTCTAGAGGGGGGGGCCCAATCCAGTCTTTAGGGCACCAGTTGTCAAGCCAAAAGTTCACTTTGCCATTCCCCAGATCCCATGTGTACATGTCTTCAGCTTGCTCTCTGATTTTCAGCATATTTGTCCAGATTTTGGAACCTCCCAGCTTTTTGGTAATAAGAGAGGGGTGTTGGCCCTTGAAATACTTGCCATACATGAATTTTGCCCACAAGGAAANTCTCTGATTTTCAGCATATTTGTCCAGATTTTGGAGTCTCCCAGCTTTTTGGTAATAAGAGAGGGATGTTGGCCCTTGCAATACTTTCCATACATGAATTTTGCCCGCGAAGAAGTTTGTGCTCTGAACTGAATCCACATCTTACAGGAATTTATGTGTACTACTTGTTGGAGCCCCTTGAAACCCAGCCCACTACCTGAAATTGGTTTGGCTACTTTCTGCCATGAAGCCCAGTGTAACTGCTTTCTTTGACCTACCCATAAGAATCTATTAAATGCTCTCTCCAACTGAATTTGGGTGCTTTTCTTGAGGTAGTTGGTTTGAAGGATATAAGAGGGAAAGGTAGTCAAGATGCTTCTAAGGAGAGTGATTCTTCCCCCATTAGAAAGGAAAGAGTGAGACCAGTTGGATAGGGTTTTCTGAATTTTCTGCAAAACCTCATCAAATTGGGTCATTTTTTATCTCCCCCTAATGAGTTGAACCCCCAGATATCTTACAGGGTCCCTAGCAGTAGAGAAACCAGCGTAGTTGAAGATCCAATGCTTAATATTGGAAGAAGCCCTCTTGTTAAATATTAGTTGGCATTTAGTGAGGCAGAATTCCATCCCAGAGTATTTCTGAAATTGTTGTATGCATTTATAAACTTTCTTCACAACAATCTTTTGAACATTGGAGAATATCATAATGTCATCAGCATACATGAAATGGGAAATTGCTATATTGGATTTGTGGTGAAATCTGGAGTACTGATGGTTGAGGATGTTCCTGTCAAGTATTCTAGAAAAGTAATCTATAGCAATAATAAAGATAGTGGGAGAGAGTGGGTCACCTTGCTTTAGTCCTCTAGTAGCTGTGAAAGCCCCCTGGAGTTGGCCATTGATAAGGACGGAGTGGTTATTATTGATAAGCCACCTTTGGATGAGATTTCTGGACTCTGGCTCAAATCCTCTAGCTGCAAGTATTCCAAAGACAAAGTTCCAGTCAATGGTGTCATAGGCCTTCTTGATATCTAACTTGTAAATGAGGTTATCCCCTCTACAGATTTTATCAAGATCCAAGGTGAGTTCCTGTGCTAACAACACATTATCATTAATGATCTACCTTTAATAAAGGCAGTATGGTTAGGACAAATAATTTTGTCAGGTGTGGTTGTAGTCTTCTCACTATAATCTTGCTTATGAGTTTACTTATGACAGAAGTAAGGCTTATAGGCCTGTAGTGATCCCAGGTTCTCTGTAAATCCCCTTTAGTGGTTAGCACAATAGATGTGTTGCTAAAGTCGCTGAGGAGGTTGACTCCTCTAAAGAAGCTCTTAATTGCCTCCACAACCTCTACCTTGATGATGTGCCATGTTTTTTTGTAGAAGTCAGCTGTAAATCCATCAGGGCCAGCTGCCTTTGAGCTGTCAATATTGTTCAAGGCTTCCCAAATTTCCTCAACAGAAGGGGGTTCTGTAAGATTAAGCTGACCAGTGTAACTAGATTCTTCAGCAAAGTAATCTTCATAGTCATTATTAAGATCAACAGAAGAGTTCAAGAGGGAGCTGTAAAACTTAACAGCATCCTTAGCTATAAGTTCATTATCATTCAGCCATCTGCCATCCTTGGAATATATGGAATGTATAGTATTGCATTTCCTCTTGTAACTTATATAGACATGGTAAAACTTAGTGTTTTTGTCCCCTTCTGTAAAGCTAATAACAGAAACTTTTTATTTGAGTATCAGATCCTGAATATCTATGGCTTTATTCAGATTAGTCTGGGCAGTCAGCAAATCAGTTTCAGTGGTTGAGTTGTTCTGGACAGCAGCCTCAAGTCTCTCAACCTCTTTTTCAGCAGATACGACATTGGAAAACACATTTCCAAAAGTTTCCCAACCCCACTTCCTCAATGCTTTGCTGGTTTTCTGATGCAGAAGGCTAAGCTTGATAAAAGGGTCTATGTTCAATACCCATCTAGTTAGAAGCAACACAGTTATTGAAGAGGGGGTGGGTAGACCATATGTTTAGGTATCTGAAAGGAGGGTGGAGTGAGGTGGTAACTGGGGAGGTTATTGAAATGAGGAGTGGTCTGTGGTCAAAACAAGTGAGGGTTAGGTGGGTAACAAGAGTAAGGAGGTAGTGTTTTCGCTAGTGGTCATTAACTAACATTCTATCCAGTCTTTCCCATGGAAGACCCCTCTTCCAAGTGAACTTAGGACCCTGGTATCCCAAGTCAAACAAACCAGCCAGCTGTATTTGATCATTAAAATAGGTCATTTTGGACAGGTTGGAAGGTCTCCCTCCAGATTTCTCAGCTGCATTGGAGATGCAATTGAAGTCTCTCCCACAATCCAAGGAGAGTTCATGTTTGTGCTGATGAGATGTAAGCCTTCCCATAGCTTCTGTCTGTCAGCCTTCAGACTGTTAGCATAGACAAAAGTAGCATACTCCAGATGTCCTTGTACCAGTAGTGAAAGGTGTATGAACTGATGATGGTCCATTATAATGCTCCACTGAATTTTTTTCCTACAAAAGAACCAAACCTTGTTATTTTTGTTAGCATAATGAGAAAAATGAGGGAATCTTTGGATAATTATCTGAGAGTTATGTTGAACCAAAGGTTCAAGAATAGCAAAGCACCACAAATTATATTTTTTATTGAGATAAATCAGTCTTTTTAAAGACTGAGGATGGGCTATGCCCCTGATATTCCAACAAAGCATATTAATCATGGGGGGGAATATTATGGGGGGAAGGCTGAGATCTTGATTTGGTCCTTCCTCTGGAAGGAGGAGGTCCCCCCCAATTTCAAATTATCTGTGAACCCGATATTACCCTCTCTTAATTTCTGTACTTCAAACTGAACCTTATTCTTCTTTTTAGATTTTTGTGTTTGCCATTCCTCTTCCAATTGTTGTTTCATCTCAGCTATATCATTCTTCTGTGGAGCTTCTATTACAAGAGTAGTTTTCTGGTTGGTCTCCTTGGGTTGCACCACCACATCTAAAGGGACAGATAGGGGTGTTTGAATATTTATCTGGTTCACCTGCTCCCTGAAAAATCTGGGGGAAGTATTTGTGGGATCTGTGGAGCCAAAAGGGGTAGTAGAGCTTTTAGGTGTATCCAGCATGTCCTCCAAATTCCCAGTTGGAGAGGGTTCCACACCAACTGAAGCTTCTAGGGGAATAGGCTGAGTATACCTTCCCTGAGTTACCACATGCAATATTAAATAAAACATTGAAATTAAAGTACTGGATTGGGAGGCCGGGTAATTTAAACCATAGTGGAACTATAGGAGGTTCCTTACTAGGGTCAAAATCAGGTCCCATTTTAGGATTTTCATTGTGGTGCCTCCAATTTGGATAGCTTGTTTTGCAAAGAGTCTAGCACAGTCTTCCTCCCTTGAGAGTTGTATAAGTAGGTGTCTTCCATCTAGAATACCAATCTGCCAATCACCATTAAATTTCAAGGAATCAAAGTAGTTTCTAACTAATTCCATTTTGGGGTGGCCAAGAAGAGATTTCCCCACCAAGGTAAATTTTGCTTGGTCGTTTAGATTATTAATTTCTTGAGGTGAGAAGTAAACAGTAGGTTCCCCTTCCTTAGCACCTAAAGGATGAATGCAAGGGCTATTAACCTTTCCTGCTGCAGTGTCGTAAAATTTCAGTGGGAAGACTAAATGTTCAGGATCATTTAGGGAAGCAGTTGATTTGCCAACCTCCCCTACATAGGTAACCTTTGCCCATTGAACTTTTGTATCCAAATCAATAGGAGTAGCCATACTCCCAAGAAATCAAGACCAAAAGCAACAGAGCCAGTAAACCACAAAGAAAAGGTCAATAGGACCAAAAAATGGTCGGTACAGATTTAACCACACAGCAAACCACAAACCTGCAGAGCCCTACACCAGAAAGGGGAGGGAGACCCCCACAAGAGCAAGGAAAAGCTGAGTGAAACCAGACAAAAACCAAAGGAGAGAGGAAGAAGGGCTGAAACCAGTAAACTCCAATGGAACAGTAACAACACACCAAATCCTTAGGAAAGGAGAGGGGGAAAACAAACTCCCAAAGTAAAGGAGGGAAAAAACAGCACCCTTAAAAAGAGAATAACCATACCTCCCCCAAACCACACTCCAACAGCTCACCATCNAAATTTGTGCTCTGAACTGAATCCACATCTTACAGAAATTTATGTGTACTACTTGTTGGAGCCCCTTGAAACTCAGCCCACCAGCTCAAATTGGTTTGGCTACCTTCTGCCATGAAGCCCAGTGTAACTGCTTTTTTTGACCTGCCCATAAGAATCTATTAAATGCTCTCTCCAACTGGATTTGGGTGCTTTTCTTGAGGTAGGTTGTTTGAAGGATATAAGAGGGGAAGGTAGTCAAGATGCTTCTAAGGAGAGTGATTCTTCCCCCATTAGACATGAAAGAGTGAGACCAGCTGGATAGACTTTTCTGAATTTTCTGCAAAACCTCATCAAATTTGGTCATTTTTTATCTCCCCCTAATGAGTTGAACCCCCAGATATCTCACAGGGTCCCTAACAGTAGAGAAACCAGTGTAGTTGGAGATCCAATGCTTGATATTGGAAGAAGCCCTCTTGTTAAATATTAATTGGCATTTAGTAAGGCAGAATTCCTTCCCAGAATATTTCTGAAATTGTTGTAAGCATTTATAAACTTTCTTCACAGTAATCTTTTAAACATTGGAGAATATCATAATGTCATCAGCATACAAGAGATGGGAAATTGCTATATTGGATTTATGGTGAAATCTGGAGTACTGATGGTTGAGGATGTTCCTATCAAGCATTCTAGAAAAGTAATCCATAGAAATGATAAAGATAGTGGGAGAGAGTAGGTCACCTTGCTTTAGTTCTCTAGTAGCTATGAAAGTCCCCTGGAATTGGCCATTGATAAGATGGAGTGGTTATTATTGATAAGCCACCTTTGGATGAGATTTCTGAATTCTGGCTGAAGTCCCCTAGCTGCAAGAATTCCCAAGATAAAGTTTTAGTCAATGGTGTCATAGGCCTTCTTGATATCTAATTTTTAAATGAGGTTACCCCCTCTACTAATTTTATCTAGATCCAAGGTGAGTTTCTGTGCTAACAACACATTATCATTAATGGATCCACCTTTAATAAAGGCAGTTTGGTTAGGACAAATAAATTTGTCCAGGTGTGGTTGCAGTCTTCTCACTATAATCTTGCTTATGATAGAAGTAAGGCTTATAGGCCTGTAGTGATCCCATGTTTTCTGCAAATCCACTTTATGGGTTAGCACAATGGATGTGTTGCTAAAGTAGCTGGGGAGATTGACTCCTCTGAAGAAGCTCTTAATTGCCTCCACAACCTCTACCTTGATGATGTGCCATGTTTTTGTGTAGAAGTCAGCTATAAATCTATCAGGGCCAGCTGCCTTAGAGCTCTCAATATTGTTCAAGGCTTCCCAAATTTCCTCAACAGAAGGGGGTTCAGTAAGATTAAGCTAACCAGTGTAACTAGATTCTTCAGCAAAGTAATCTTCATAGTCAGTATTAAGATCAGTAGAAGAGTTTAGGAGGGAGCTATAAAACTTAACAGTATCCTTAGCTATAAGTTCATTATCATTCAACCATCTGCCATCCTTGGAATATATGGAATGTATGGTATTGCATTTCCTCTTGTAACTTATATAGGCATGATAAAACTTAGTGTTTCTGTCCCCTTCAGTAAAGCTACTAACATAAGCTTTTTGTATGAGTATCAGATTCTGAATATCAATGGCTTAATTCAGATTAGTCTGGGCCGTCAGTAAATCAGTTTCAGTGGTTGAGTTATTCTGAACAGCAACCTCAAGTCTCTCAACCTTTTTTTCAGCAGATAAGACATTGGAAAACACATTTCCAAAAGTTTCTCAACCCCACTTCCTCAAAGCTTTGCTGGTTTTCTGATGCAGAAGGCTTAGCTTTATTAAAGGGTCTGTGTGTTCAATACCCATCCAGTTAGAAGCTGCACAGTTATTGAAGAGGGGGTAGGTAGACCACATGTTTAGGTATCTGAAAGGAAGGTGGAGTGAGGTGGTAACTGGGGAGGTTATGGAAATGAGGAGTGGTCTGTGGTCAAAATAAGTGAGGGTTAGGTGGGTAACAAAAGTAAGGAGGTAGTGTTTTTACCAGTGGTCATTAAATAACATTATGTCCAGTCTTTCCCATAGAAGACCCCTCTTCCAAGTGAACTTAGGACCCTGGTATCCCAAGTCAAACAAACCAGCCAGCTATAATTGATCATTAAAATAGGTCATTTTGGACAGGTTGGGGGGTCTCCCTCCATATTTCTCAGCTGCATTAGAGATGCAATTGAAATCTCCCCCCACAATCCAAGGAGAGTTCATGTTTGTGCTGATGAGATGTAAGCCTTCCCAAAGCTTTCATCTGTCAGCCTTTAGACTGCCAGCATAGACAAAAGTAGCATACTCTAGATGTCCTTTGTACAAGCAGTGAAAGGTGTATGAACTGATGATGGTCCATTATGATGCTCCACTAAATTTCTTTCCTACAAACGAACCAAACTTTGTTATTTTTGTTAGCATAGTGAGAAAAAACAGGGAATCTTTGGATAATTCTCTGAGAGTTATGTTGAACCAAAGGTTCACGTATAGCAAAGCACCACAAATTGTATTTTTTTTTTGAGATAAATCAGTCTTTTTAAAGACTGAGGATGGGCTATGCCCCTGATATTCTAGCAAAGCATATTAATCATGGGGGGAATTATTATGGGGGGAAGGCTGAGATCTTAATTTGGTCCTTCCTCTAGAAGGAGGAAGTCCCCCCATTTTCAAAGTTTCTGTGAACCCAATGTTACCCTCTCTTAATTTCTGTACTTCAGACTGAACCTTCTTCTTATTTTTAGATTTATGTGTTTGCCATTCCTCTTCCAACAGGTGTTTCATCTCACCTTTATCATTCTTCTGAGGAGCTTATGTTATAAGAGTAGTTTTTTGGTTGGTCTCCTTGTGTTGCACCACCTCATCTAAAGGGACAGATAGGGGTGTTTGAATATTTATCTGGTTCACCTCCTTCTGGGGAAGTATTTGTGGGATCTGTGGAGCCAAAAGGAGCAGTAGAGCTTTTGGGTGTATCCAGAATGTCCTCCAAATTCCCAGTTGGAGAGGATTCCACACCAACTGAAGCTTCTAGGGGAATAGGCTGAGTATACCTTCCCTGAGTTACCACAGTCTTCTTTGGGGGAGGGTGAAGCCTGAAACCTCTATCCTTGGTGTGTCCAAACATCCTACAGTGATGACAGTAGTATGGTTTATTTTCTAACCTCACTGTTTGCCAGAATCCTTCCTTATCATTATCAATCCAAATCCTATTGATTTCAGGGAGAGTAACATCTCTCTCAATGAGAATTCTGGATAGGGCAGGTCTGGCTTTGTTGTATGTAAAAGCATCCACCTTCAAAGGTCTCCCTATTGCACATGCAATATTTAATAAAGCATTGAGATTAAAGTACTGGATTGGGAGGCCAGGTAATTTAAACCATAGTGGAACTAGAGGAGGTTCCTTACTAAGGTCAAAATCAGGGTCCCATTTTAGGATTTTTATTGTGGTGCCTCCAATTTGGATAGCTTGTTTTGCAAAGAGTCTAGCATAGTCTTCCTCCCCTGAGAGTTGTATAAGTAGGTGTCTTCCATCTAAAATTCCAATATGCCAATAACCATAAAATTTCAAGGAATCAAAGTAGTTTCTAACTAATTCCATTTTGGGGTGGCCAAGAAGAAATTTCCCAACCAAGGTAAATTTTACTACATTACACTTTGTAGGTAATATAGTTAATTTGTAGGTAAATATAGCAAATTAATTTAATTAATTATAATTTGTAGGTAAATTATAGCTAATTAATTTGGGGTGGCCAAAAAGAAATTAATAAACAAAATATTACCTACAAATATATATAGGGTAAATTATAGCTAATTTGTAGGTAATATTTTGTTTATTAATTATATTGAATATACTTTTTTGTTTAGATTTTTAATGTTTTTTTTTGTAATTAGTGTGAAACATAAACTTTGATAAAGTTATATTTTATATGGAGCTTTAAGTAAAATATTAAGTTATTTTTAAATTTATTACAAAAATTACTCTTAAAATTGTTCAATTTGTCAGTGCTAATGATCAACATTATTTTATTTTAGATTATGTTTTCTTCTTATTTTAGTTAATTTAATTTTATAATAAATTTATCTCTAAAAAAAGGATGCTGCCCCTACTTGAGCCTCCATTCTATACTAGATAAAAATCCTTCATATAAAAAAGTTTAAAGAGGAACACCCTCTTCAAAATAGAGGATGTTAAAAGTACAATTAAATTGTTAATGATTTTGAGCAACTCAAAATAGCTTATTGATACACTTAAAATATATTGTGTTTTTATACACATTTTTATATCTATTTTTGAGATATTGCACTTTAATGAAAGATATTTGTGTGTTTTTTTTGCAGGTACAATTAAATGGATGAAAAATATTAAAAGGAGTGAAAAATGGTCAAATTTGGAGCAAAAAATGAAGAAATGTGCAAAAAGAAACTAGGGCGCCTAAGCGCCTTAGTCTGACGCCTAAAAGCCAGGTACCTCGCGCTTAAGCACCAGAAGTAGTTACTTGATGATATATTTAATTTGAGTGGATTTTTGAAGAGGTGCTTGAAGCAACCCTTGATAAAAATATGAAAAATAGCCCATAGACATAAAAATTCATTCAATTGGCTTTTGAGGAGACAACTTCTAGAAGATTCATTGAATGAAGACACCTTTTTGAAGAGACACCAAGACACCCCATGGATTTTTATAAGAAAAGACCTAGATTTTCCAATAGAGGAGGCCATCTACCCACTAAACTTTACAGCCATCATCCATCTAAGTAAACCGCCGCCGCCGCCCATTTGGTGGACAGAATTTGAGATAAATGTTTATCGTTGTGACTACAGATCTTGATTTAGATTTCTTATTTGTGTGCATGATTTCTACTTTTAAACTCATGTGTGGTTGTGTTTTATCCATAGGTTCTTAGTAGTTTTCTTTATTTTTTTTCTTAAAATGATAAATGATTAAATATTTAAAGGAAGTTGTGTGAAGTACTAGGCTTTAATGTTAGAAGAAGTTGTGATGATTTGAAATGTTGCATTTCATTTACTTCTTGATTTGACCAATTAAGATGTTAATAACTGTTATGAGAACATGTAAGATTCGAGATGGTATTGTCTCAGTCAACAAATGGTTAGAATCACATATTAATTTCATGAATGAGAATGTAGTTCACGGGATTGAGTGCAAATAAATAGGGAAATAAACTTTTAAAGGGTGTAGAATTAGAAGAATTTAGAGTGGCAGGCTAAAGCCCCCAATTTGGTTTATATTTTTAGGTTTTGATGCGAGATGTTAGCCCCCAAGTGAAGGGAGAAGAGGGAACTCTAGAGTGAGAGCTAGTATCTTTTGTGCCTAGCCGATCTTTAAGACTATTCAAACTATAGATTAACCAATGTTCTTTATAGCATCTCTAGTAAAGGTAAGGAATATTATTACTTCTATTTGACACAACATATTTAACATACTTCCATGATAGAATTTCTATATTTATCACTGATTCATAATAAGAAAAAATATATTTTGTTTATATTGTCTTAATCTTGCAGGTATTTTAGTTAAGTTAATTAGTTGCTTAATTTATTTTCAATTATAAAAATTACAAAAAGAATTGAAATTTCATTACTATTTTAGCATCTTAAGTTTAAGTAAGAATATATTGTTAAGTAAAACTTTTTTATCAAAATCTAGCTCCCTCTATGGGTTTGATACTCGGGACTTAATCAGAAAATTTTATATTACTTGATAATTATATGTATACTTGCGTAGTATCCAATATTGAAATATTATAACTGCATTTTTATTTACTTCATAGTGAAAGATTTACCTAGCTTTTGCTTTGGATCAAGTTTTTGTCTTTGTTGCAAATTAAGAATAATTATTAAAAAAATTAATCATATAATCACATACATCGCATTTTACATCTATATATATAGAAAATCAAGATCAAATTTTTGGTTTCGTTGTCGGGGACGCATATAATAGTAATTTGCAAAAATATTTTCAAAAGAAGTTTTTAGAAAGCAAAACTTTTTGTAAGTGTTATTTAAACCTTAAGATTTATTTTAGGAATATTGTATTGTCATTTTTTAAATAAGTTCTTGTTTGTGTGTTTTCATTTTCCTTTTATTTTATTTTATGTGTTTTATAGTAATGTATGTGTAGTTCAGGTTACACAAGACTTTTGGCTTACGATTTTGAATTAGAAAGGACTATTAGAAAACTTATAAAAATAAAATTATAGAAAAATTTCAAGAAATGACAAATCAAAATAATCAAAATGTTGAGGAGTTTAGACTTTCAAGAGATTATGCAAACTATACAGTGGATGAATGTTATTGTAGTATTTAAAAACCTACTGTAGTGGCTAATTCATTTGAGCTTAAACCTGCTATTATTCAAATGGTATCAAATAATCAATTTGGGGGAGCACTAGCTGAAGATCCAAATTTTTATCTTGCCAATTTACTATAATTGTGTGTTACATTTAAATATGATAGGGAATCAAATGATGCTATAAGACTTAGATTATTTGTTTTCTCACTAAGGGATAAGGCTAAGATATGGTTACATTCGTTAACATCTAGATCTATCAGAACTTGGAGTGATTTAGCACAAAAATTTCTTTTTGTCAGTTTGAAGGGGAATCTATTTATGAAGCGTGGGAATGATGTAAGGAACTCTTAAGAAAGTGTCCACACCAGCTATTCTAGATTAATTAAAAATTCAAACTTTTTATAATGGATTAGTTGGATCTCTCAGATCTATTATCGATGTCGTTGCTGGTGGTTAAATAATGTCAAAGCCATTTCATGACGCTTATTCTTTAATTGAAGTGATGGCTACAAATAATTTTAATAGCCTTCTGAAAGGGTAAATCTTAAGAAGGTTACTAAAATTCACAAAACTGATGCTTTTGCCATGCTAGCAAATCAAGTTGCAACAATTTCAAATAAGTTGGACCAATTTAGAGTGAATTTTTCTCATCCAATTCCTATGATTGAAGAGAGTTCATTAGGCCAAATGATAGATTCTCAGGTATTATGAAAAACTTTAAAGACCATAAATAATAAGCAGAATAACCCATATTCAACTTCTTATAACCCAGATTGGAAGAACCATCCCAACTTCAATTGAAATAATATTATTGGGGAGTAATAATCAGCAATGGGGGAACAATCAAGTAAACCTATTCAAAAATTGGAACAACCAAGGGAATAGTAATTATAAACCTACTTATCCTCCAAGTTTTAATAGTAATCCATAATTTAAGGAGAAGAAGTTTTCTACAGAAGAAGTGGTGTTACAAATGGAAAATTAGTTACAAAGTCAAAGAGCTACAATTCAAAACATTGAGAATCAATTGAGATAAATAGTAAATTCATTAAGTAATATATCTCAAGGAACACTTCCTAATAATACAGAAATAAATTTGAAAGACCAGAATGAAGAGCAAGTAAAATCCATTCAAGTCAAAAGTGGAAGAGAATTGGAAGGTAGAGTTCAGAAAGAGACTGAAGTATAGAGAAGAGATTGAGGAACAAAAAGATGATGCTCTAAAAAGTTTAAAGAGACCTATTTCTCTACTTAAAGTTGATTTAGAAAAACCACCACCTCCATTTCCTCAGAGGCTTTGACAACAAAGGTTTGATAAGCAATTTTCAAAATTTTGGGAAATTTTTAAGAAGCTTACAATTGATATTACATTTGCTGAAGCTCTAGAACAAATGCCAAGCTATGTGAAGTTTATGAAGGATATTCTTAACAGGAAAAAAAAGTTTAAAGTTAATGAGACTATTGCACTTAGTGAGGAATGTAGTGCTATAATTTAGAAAAAAACTTCATGAAAAACTTAAAGATTCTGGTAGCTTTAAAATTTCATGTGCAATAGGAGGCAGATTTTACGGAAAATTTTATGTGACTTAGGAGCAAGCATCAAACTTATGTCATTATAAATATTTAAAAAATTGGGATTAGGAGTAATAACCTCTACTACTGTAACTTGGCAATTAGTAGATCATTCAATAATATATCCTAAAGGAGTTATAGAAGATGTTCTAATGAAAGTGGATCAATTTATCTTTCATATTGATTTTATTGTGTTGGATACGAAGGAAGATAAGGAGATACCTATCATTTTGGGGAGACCTTTCCTAGCCACAGGAAGATCAATGATAGATGTGCGGAAAGAAGAATTAACTATGCATATCAATGATCAAACAGTTACATTTAATGTTTCCAAATCAATGAAATACCATGCAAAAGGTAAAGATGATGAATGTTATAGAATGGATGTTATAAGATACTTAAGTGAATGCCATTTCAAAGAAACTTATCAAGAAAAATCAGAGATAAAAGAGTTGGAACACGAGCAAGAAGAGGAACTGGATCAATATGAAGACTTATATAAGGAAGATTCAAGTTATTTTTGAGAAATGTTATAAGTTTTGGACACAAAAGAAAAAGATACATCGTTTTGTCCATCAATTGAAAAACCTCTCGAGCTTGAGTTGAAGTTACTTCCCGAATATTTGAAGTATGCCTTTTTAGGTGATTCCTCTACATTACCTGTTATATATTCCTTGAAATTAACTACAGAAGATGAAGAGAGTTTGATGAGAACTGTAAAGAGTTATAAGAAAGGCTTTGGATGGACAATTGCTGATATAAAAGGAATCAGACCTTCAATTTGTATGCATAGAATTCATATGGAAGAGAACTGCAAACACATGACTTATACTCAACGGAGATTGAACCCTATTATGAAAGAAGTTATTAAAAAAGAAATTTTAAAAAGGTTAGATGCTGGAATTTTCTACCCTATTTCAGATAGTGCATGGGTTAGTCCAATTCATTGTGTTCCAAAGAAAGGAGGAGTGATTGTGACTTTGAATAAACACAATGAGTTAATACCAACAAGACAAGTTACAGGATGACGAATATGCATCTATTATAGAAAATTAAACCTCACCAGTCGGAAAGATCATTTTCCACTACCCTTTCAAGATCAGATGCTGGATAGACTAGTTGGGCATAAATACTTTTGTTTTTGGATAGATATACTTGTTATCACCAAAGACTGAACTCTATTAAAGATCAAGAGAAAACAACTTTTACCTGTTTTTATGGTACATTTATTTTTAGAAGAATGCCCTTTGGTTTATGTAATGCACCTACTACATTTCAAAATGCATGATGGTTATTTTTTGTGATTTAATTAAAAGAAGGATTGATGTTTTTATGGATGATTTTGTAGTGTTTGGAATTTCATTTGACTCATGTTTAGAACATTTATCAAAAGTTCTTAAGCTCTGTGAAGAAACAAATTTAGTCCTTAATTGGGAAAAAACCAATTTATGGTAGCAAGAGGAATAGTTTTGGGACATCAAATTCTTTAAAATGGTATAGAAGTAGACCCTACAAAAATTAAAATGATCATTGTCGGCTCAAATTTAGGGGTCTTCCTATGGAAGCTGTCAGTGGCGATGATCGAAATCTCGTCGCCCACTTCGGAAGGATATTTAATTTACTTATATATACAGTTTTTTAGAAAAATGTGAAATCAAACTGATCTCATATCTTTCATAGTTTAAATGAAAGAGCACCACACCTTAAGCTATGCATCCATCTCGAAAGATTGAAGCATGGTTTGATGGTGAGACTTAATCAAATAAACTAAAAAATATATGACATTCGTTTGGTCTGCAAAACTATTTTATTTATAAGCCAATAAGTTCCCCTATTTAATATGAAAAACTAAATAAGGTTTATATTAAGTTGGGTTCAGAAAAGTTCTCTATAAAGGTAAGCCCCTATAGTTATCTACATCTTAGATAACCGAGCCACTTAAGAAAACTCTTGACAAAAATCAGGGGCCATTGTCTTCAGGGAGTTTAAAGGAATATGACTTATCAACGAGATCGGACAAATAAGGTGTGAAATGGGAATGGTTAAAATTTTGAGCATTTTATGGAATCCAAAGGATAAGAGACTCTAGTGGATGTCACAGATCCTGAGGAAAAGCTCAGTGACTCCCCAAGCTATCCTATTGTGTGGTTTCAATTTAGAGGAAAAATATTTGAATGTCTCATCCTATCAGTTTTATTAATTATGGCTTACATTCATATGAAACAATTACACAAGTGGCTTGGAAGATGTGAGGATTTAGGTCGTGATGAACGACATCATCAGAATCCTAAAACAAGTTAGGGCTTATATTGTATAGCAGAGTCATACAAAGGCCTAAAGAAAAGTTGAGGATTTATGTCACACTAAGCACACAACCTTGAAGTCTTATGGCTTGTTGTTTGATTCTAAGGAATGGTTTAGCTGATGTACACATGTCTTGCTATTGAAATGACTGTGCTGCCCATAATTCTAGCTCCAAGCTCCTCATTGTAGCGAGTTTAAGTTTTTTAATATGTCAATTTCTGATGTCAAATCAAATGTTTCTTAAGGTTATTTAAATATTATTGGGGATATTAATGTTGATTAGAGCAAAAATAGTTAGAATCCTACAGTTCCCTCATTCCAACACCACTATTTTCTTTCAGATTCACTTAGTCCAAATAAATTTACTAAACTCAACTTAATGAGTTTCATACTTTCATTTGGATCGTAGGAAATTTCGTTAGCAACCATAGGTTACCTCCTCCAAAGGATTCCCGATTATCCGATAGAGACGTTTTAATTTAGTTACAATGTTTTTTTTTTTCATTTGTGATTAAATTTTGGGTCGTCTTATGACTATTGTGGTGGTGAATCTTATCTTGTTTAATTTTTAGTTTTGGTTTGGTTTCAATTTTGTGTCTATCCTAAAAATTTTAGTTTTGACATGCAGGGTGACTTTATTGTTTAACATGTAAGTTTATGAGCTGGGAACAAGAGGTTCAAATAAATAAAAGTAAATTACAATGCAACAACTTAAAAACGTACTTATTGATTCTTCCTATTCCTCCACCTGAAAGGTTAGCTTTGGTAATATGTATATAATTTTTGCATGGAATTCAAATTGTAGGAGTAGATGAAAGTATAGCTACCAAACCACAAGTTATGACTTTATTGAATCTCGAAAAATCCTAGTGGAAGATTTTAGAATAAAATATAGCAAGTTCAATTTGCCCTTCAAAATATTCAAGAGATTTCAAAGTGCTCAGAGCATGACCCTGTACCACTTTCAAGATTTCTTGAAATATTTTGAGTTCATTTTGAACTTATCATATCGTTTTATTAATCCTCTAAAGTTAAGCTAAGGATATCCAATTGCTTAAGGAAACTTGACGTTTTATTTATTCCAAGGCTAGGAAACTCAATTAATCAATCAATATTTCATTCAAGAGTTATGTAATGTAAAAACATGTAGTTGGTTCCTATAGGTAAATTTAAGTAAGTAATGGTTTTGATTCCCAAATTTAAAATTGGGCTTGTAGTGTAAAAAGGTGTTAATCATCAATCATGTTATCTTTTAAATCCAATTAAATGAGTTTAAATGTCAAGCCTAGGTCACGACCAAGCCCTGAACAATCACAATAGGTGAAATGGTAACTAGCATAATTTTGATTTAAATGACATGCATTCTTATTGAAAGATCACATTGTCATCAATTATGGGCCTAAAATTAATGGAATATTATCTTCCTAACTCGAACCCATCACTTGAGAATCGTTTAGTTTTGATAGACTTTCAAGTCATGATAATTAAGGAAATTACAATTTTTTCCTTATTATGGAAAGCTGGCAAGTTGGTTCCTACTTTTCAATCCCATTGTATTTCAATCACCCAAACATATTCATTAGGATCAAAATTACCCATTTTCCCTTATTTAATTCTAAATTTTGATTAAGGCACTAATATCTAAAGTTACCCCTTTGCCTTTGAGGCTCCTCACCTCATAACTCATTAATCAAAATTCAAATGACTTTTAGAATTTTTAGAGTGTCCTATTCATGGGTCAATTAAAACATTAGAGGAGAAAATGTGGATTTTCAAAATTTAATTTAATTTAAATAATTATTTAAATTTAGAAAGTAGTATTTTCAAAATTGATTTACTTAACTATCAAAAATAAAGTTTTTATTCATGAGAAATATATTAAAGGTCCCCTTAGGACAGAGAAACACTTAGACAAAATTTCATGATTTTTTTGACATAAATCTCTATCATTATTATTTGATCATGAATCAATTTTAATGATTTAATTAAATGAAAAATAATATTTTAATTATCAAAATTATCTTTATATTTTTATTAAATGTTTATGAGTTTAGAGAATTCAGAGAAACAAATTTTGTATTTTTATTATTTTTAATTTATTTATGATAATTATTTTAATGGGAAAATAAGAAAAATTCATTTTTATGCTTTTAAAAATTTTTTTAACTTAGAAAAATTAGCAAAAATATCCTAATGAGTTTTAAGTGAACAGGGAACAATTAGGCACATTTTGAAATAATTTGGTATTTTGGGGATTATTAAATATTTTAAATTCAAAATAAAGCTTAAAAAACAAGTATTTTCTCAAAAAAAAATTTATTTTTCCTAAGTGCTCCTCATCACAAGGAACTCAGAAAAACACTACATAATTTTTCCAAATGTATTTAATTTAATATAATTATATTTGTACAAAAATACAAGGTTTCTTAGAAAATCAACTTTTGTTCTCACTTAGTCAAATAACTTTTAAATTTCAACACTGGGTAAACATTATTTTTATACACAGTGTGCGATTGATTTTTTTTTATTTTTTATTAGTATTTAATTTACGTAAATTAAAAAAAGATATATACAATTAATCAATTATAGAAATGTACAAAATTATTCAAACCATAATGACATTTTTCCTAATCTTCTCTAACCATGGGAAACCTACTAAAATTATTCCCATAAATTTTTAAGCTGTATTTCACTTATATAATTAAAATAAACCAAAATAGTCATCTTAGCTTGAAAATTAGGGTTAGAGACACAAAGTTGTCATATGACCTAAGAAAAATCAGAGGACATAGCCTCTATCATTAGGATTAAAATTTCAAGCCATAGTGAGCAATGTTTAATCATAATGAATTAAATACTCCAGAGAGTATTTAATTAATTAAAAATCAAAAAGTCATCAAATAATTTTAATTTTTAATCCACTTTAATATCCTCTATTCATTGATCAAAGGGATATTTTTATTTTATTTTTATGATTTTTCTAGAGAAAGATAGGACTTTTGAAGTTCAAGCATTAAAATAAATTCAAAAAATCCATATTTTTCTACTTAAACACGTGGCGCCACATCAATCTTAGCAGCTCGAAGCCTCCACACCGCGCTTCGCTATTCGATGATGCCAGCCATGTAGCTGCAATGTTAGCCCGCCTCTTAATTCCATCTGCTCATCCGGCTTGATCTCCACCGTCCACTGAATAAATGTGTGATCAGACGGCTCTCCTTCATCATCCCCAAATGACCTAACCTATCAGCCGTTCAAACTAAAACCTTAGGATCTCAAGCTAGACTCAACCAAATAACATGAGGTTTGTTTCAAAACCTTCATTTACTCAAGATGAACATATCTTAATGACTTATATGGTATGAAATACAATAAATATGTATGGAGAATAAAAATAGTTTTGGATTAGGTTTGAGTTTCAATACCTTTATCTTAGAGGGGAGGACTCAATCAGATGGATTTAGTAGCTTTAAATGGACCCAACAAACCTTCAGATGAGGTCCTAAGCCCTGGTGAATTTTCTATGTATGATTTCAATCGAGCTTGATTTCAGGTGTTGGTCTAGGTCTAAGTTAGAGGCTGTTTAGGATGGGGCATTTGTTGGGAATCAACTCCTCTAACTGTGGGGATGGTGTGTGCACAGTTAATTGGAGTTTGGTGGACTGTGGAGGTGTGGAGAAATCTATCCTGGTTTGAGCTAAAATTTTGAACTCAAAATTGAGCTTTCACATGGAGAACGAGAGGGGGAAAATGGTGGGCTTGAGTGGAGGAGTTCTTAGAGAGTTTCTGGTGAGGTTTTGGCAGAGTTTCCCTAAGGATTTGGAACATCTCCTCTTAGGCCATGAAAAAGGGGGTCTAAATAAAAGAGCTTGGGGTTGAGCTCAGGGCTTTAGTTTAGGTTCAATTAGTTTCTTATGTGGAGGGCTGAGTGGCACAAGTATCCAATTAGAGTGAGTCAAGTCAAGGAGTTCAAATCTTGAGTTTATGCTTGCTGGTGGCTCTCAATTTTGGTGTTTTCTGGATAGTAAGCCGACCAACATAGCCAAGCATGGTGGCCAGAGAAATTAGAGGAGCTAAATTAGGGTTTATGATGGTTAGCCACTAATGGTTAGTGATGATGGTGAGGATATTTTGGTTTAGGACATAAATGTGGTGAAATCCCCTAAATCAAGGGATTATTGGTCCAAATCTCAAATAGAGTGGGCTAGGTGGGTCTAGCCTGGTCACTAGGGTCGAGAAGTTGGTTGTGGAAGCCTTGGCTTGATCAACTTTGCATGGTTTGGTTAATTTTGGTGCATGGGTTCAATTTGGGTAAAATTGGCTTGAAGTTGGGGTTGGGTTAGGTTAGCCATGACATTGAGCCCAATTGATTGATCAATTTTTTGTGGATGATTGTCATGAGGGGTTTGTAAATGATTTGGAGTGATTTTGAATTGATTTGGAGGTCCAATTTGAGGGATTTTGGGCATTTGGTCAATTTGGGGATGTTGGGTTAGACCTGGGTTTAGATTGGGCTACAGTTGGGTTAAGTCCAAATTGAGAGTTTAAAATGGTCTAGGGGGATGTCATGAAGAGTTTTAAACATTAATTGGGTGCCAATTTTGGGGTTAGGGCATTCAGTTTGATGGAATTTGGGCACATGGCTAAATCGGGGCAAATTTGGAGATTTTGGATTTGGGTGGAACTTGAGTAAAATGGAAGCTTGAACAAGGTCAATTAAGGGTTCAATTTGATGCATAGAGATAATTCAAAGAGTTTATGATGCATAATTCGGGCAATTAGAAAGATTTGGGGGTTCAATTAAGTGGGATTTTGGTTTTAGGCCAAATTGGGGCTTTTTGATTTAGGTTGAAATTGGACTTGGATTTGGCTTGAATTGAGTGTTATCATGATGAATTTGAATTTAGAGTTGAAATTTGAGGGAATTGGGGTCAAATTGATGGACATTTATGGTGAATTTGGGGAAATTGGGCCTTTAAGGGCAATTTAGGGCTTTTGGTCAAAGTTGGTCAAATTGATCAAATTAGGTTCAATTGAAGGGTCCAGATTAGTGTTTAGGGACATTTGAGATGATTTTGAGGGTTTTAGGGAAGTTTTGGCCACCAATGGTATTTTGGTAATTTTGGCAAATTTAGGGTTATTTTGGTATATTTGGCAATTTTGGGAAGTTTTGGGCGATTTGGAAAGTTTCAAATGGTTTGAAATGATTTTAGAAAAACTTGGGTAGTTTGGGTAATTTTTAAAATTTTGGTGAAATTTGAGGTTTGGGGGTGTTTTGGTAAATTGGATAGATTTGGGGGGGGGGCAAAAGGGTAAGTTTGGTGTTTTGGACAAAGTGAGGGGCCAACCACCCTATTTGAGTCATGGACCAATGGAATCTCCATTTGGGTTCTCCATGTACTGGTCTAGGCTTGACCATAGCCTAGGGCTAGTGGGTCTAGGGGACCATCGACATAAGTCTCCCAAAAGATCAAGGGATAAAAGTCAACAAGTTTGGGTTTAGGGGTGTGAGTAAATGTGAGTGAAAGTGAGTATAAGTGAGTGAACTAGCTCCAGACCAGCACCTAGGGTCAACCCTAAGGCCAAGCACTCCTATGGGTACTCCCCTTAAGCTCTCTCATATTGACCCAATCTTCTAGTGCAATAGGTTATGACCAATATGTGGAACTTCAAGTTGAGCAGAGAAGAATTTAGAATTTATAATGGTGAGGGTTCCTTTTCTTTTCCTCTAGGAATAGTCAACAGTAAAGTCCTATGGCTAGACCCTAGGATAGTAAAGAGGAAAGAGCTAGACCTCAATCAAAAGTGAGGTCAACAATCGCTAATTTACCTCACCCAACAAGTGTGAAGGAAATTAAGAGTTTTTTAGGACATGCTAGATTCTATATGCTATATATTAAAGACTTTTCAAAAATTGCTAAGCCTCTATGCCTTTTACTTGAAAAAGATGAAATTTTGAATTTTGACAAACAGTGCCTAAAAGCTTTTTAATTATTAAATAAAAATTAGTCACTACACTAATTACTATTTCACCAGATTGAGAAAAACCTTTTGAATTAATGTGCGATGCTAGTGATTATGCCATTGGAGCTGTTTTATGACAAAAGCATGATAAGATTGTGAAAGTTATTTATTATGCTAGTATAACTCTTAATAAAGCTCAAATTAATTTCACCACAACTAAGAAAGACTTATTAACAATAGCATATGCTTTTGATAAATTTAGATCTTACTTAATTGAAACTAAATGTATAGAGCATACAGATCATTCTGCTATTAAGTATTTAATGAAAAAGAAGGATGCAAAACCTAGACTGATAAGATGGGTTATTCTTTTGCAAGAATTTGACTTTGAAATAGTAGATAAGAAGAGAGATAAGAACCAAATTGCTGATCATTTGTCCATAATTGAATTAAAAAAACACTCTATTTTGAAAAAGAAATTAATGAACAATTTCTAGATGAAGAATTGTTTAATTTTAATGAGTGGCGTGTTCCATGCCATGCCGACATTGTGAACTTCGTTGTTAGTGATATTATACCACAAGGAATGAAATACCAACAAATAAGGAAATTTGTATATGAAACTAATACTTATTTTTGGCCATTTTTATTTAAACAAGGAAAAGATCTTATTATTTGAAGATATGTGCCTTCAGAAGAAACTTATAAAATTATCCAAAAATGTCATAATTCTGATTTTGGAGGATATTTTGGTGTTGATAAAACAACATACAAAATTTTATAATCTAGATTTTATTGGCCTACAATCTTTAAAGATGATAATGCTTATATCAAAAACTTATGAACGATGTCAACAGGTAGGCAATATTTCTAGGAGGAATGAGATGTCCCTCAATTATGTGTTAGAAATTAAGATATTTGATGTTTGGGATTTGATTTCATGGGACCATTTATACCATCTTGCGGAAATTTATATATATTGTTAGTAATAGACTATGTATCCAAACGAATAGAAGCTGTTGCTTTACTGGATGTGATGCTCAAAGTGTTGCAAAGTTCTTAATAATGAATATATTTTGTAGATTTGGAATGAGGAGAGTAATCATAACTGATGGGAAAGTCATTTCAGAAATGTAATAATGGAGAAATTATTAAAGAAATATCATATTAACCATAGAATTGCTACTGCTTATCTTCCTCAGACAAGTGGTTTAGCTAAATTATCCAATCGTGAAATTAAAAGAATATTAGAAAAATCTGTAAATCCAACTAAAATGGATTGGTCAGCTAAACTTGACTATGTTTTGTGGGCTTATAGGACTGCATACATAACTCCTATAGGAATGTCCCCATATAAGCTAATAATTGGTAAAGTGTGTCACTTACCAGTTGAACTTGAGCATAAAGCATATTGAGCGATTAAGGAATTTAATTACAGTTTTATAAATGCTAGTGAGAAGAGGTTATTGCAATTGAATGAGCTTGAAGAGATAAGGAATGCATCATATGAAAAGTGCTATAATTTACAAAGAAAAGATGAAGAGGTGGCATGATCGGAGAATTCTTGCTAAAAATTTTCAGCAAGGGCAATAAGTTTTGATTTAAATGCAAGGTTGAGATTATTTCCTGACAAACTTAAGTCCAGGTGGATGGGCCCATTTATTGTGATGAAATTTTATCCCTATGGAGGTGTGGATATCAAAGATCCTAAAACTGATAAAATATTGAAAGTGAATGGTCACAGGATTGTTGACCTCACTTTTGGTTGAGGTTTAGTTTTTCCTCTTTAATAGCCTAAGGTCTAGCCATAGGACTTTCTTATTGACTATTCTTAGAAAACTAGACATGGAACCCTCACCATTAGGAATTCTACCATCTCCTCTACTCAACTTAAAGTTCCAAATATTGATCATAACCTCTAAGTACTTAGTAGGTGGGGTCACCATAAAGGAAACTCAAGATGAATCACCCTTAGGACTGCTGGACCTTAGGGTTAACTCTGGGTGTTGGCCTGAAGCTAAGGCACTCACTAATCTCATCTACACTTGCATTCACTCGCAACCCTAAACTCAAATTTCTAGACTAGGTCCCTTGATCTTTTTGGGATACTCATGTAGATGGTCCCCTAAAGATACCAGCCCTAGGGTTACGGTTTAGCTAAGACCACTATATAGAGGACCCTAAATGGGGTTTCCATTGGTCCATGGCTTGTGGATGATGGTTGGTACCCCAACTCTACCAAAATACCCATCTTGGCCTTTTGCCCGCCACTAAACGCCCCTTCATGGCCCAAAATTCCAAAAATTTCAAAAAATCCCAAAACATCTCAATAAATACCAAATGTTCCCAATTTCATTTTTTTCAACTACCACATGACCCAATTTGGCCAATTTGACCATGTTTAACCAAAACCCCCAAATTTACCTTTAAGGGCCCAAATTTCCCCAAATTTAACCTAAATGTCCATCAATTTGATCTCAACTAGCCCCAATTCCAATCCTAAACTCAAATTTACTCTTGATATGACCAATTTAGACCAAATCCAAGCTTAATTGGCCCATGATTTGAACCCAATTTTGATTTAGATCAAAACCCCAATTTTGACCATATTACCTAATCTCACCAAATTGAACCCATGGCCTAGTCAATTGGCCTCAATTAATGTTGAAAAATCTTTATAACATTCCTACACATCAAAATTGCAATTGGCCTCAATTAATGTTAAAAAATCTTTATAACATTCCTATACATCAAAATCAACCATCAGCAATTGGCCTCAATTAATGTTGTAAATCTTTATGAATTTTCTATACATCAAAATCAACCATCCATTTGCATGTTGAGCCTCAAATCTATTTGATTTTGGCCTAAATCCAAAATTCCCAAATTTAGCCCCAAATTGGCTAAGACCCCAAATTTCACCCAATTGAATGCCTTAACCCCAAAATTTCCACTCCATCCCTTCATGAAAAATCTTCACAACAACTACCTTGATCATGTGGACCATTCAATTTGGACTTATCCCAAGGCTAACCCAAGCTAGACCCAAGCCTAGCCTAACATGACCAAATGGACTAAAATTCAAAAATCCCTCAAATTGACCCTTCAATTGAGCTCAAAACCATTTCCATCCTTCACCAAAGTTGTTCCTTATGATCCTTTAAACCAAATGCAACATTTATTTCAGCCATTTGACATGGCCAACCTAGCCCAAGCCTAGGCTTTGATCACTTGAACCCACATTGAACTCATGCACTAAATGTGACCTAACCACCCTCAAGTCACCAAATTAACTCCACCACAGCCATTAGTTAGACCTAGTGACCTCGAACACCATGAAACCACCTAAATCAAGCCATGGACCAAAGGTTCCCCAAATTAAGGGATATTATTTCCAATAATGCATGTGCTTAAGATATCCTTACCAAAATTAGGTATTATTGCACTAAATTGATGTGACATATTCCCTTGGGTTCCCTGAGCTCCTAGCCACCTCCCCCTGGCTGGCCGGCCAGCCTAGTGGCCAGAAAAGCTCAAAACTGAGAGCCACCCATGACACCTCACTCAAATCAAAACTAGAGGCCAGCCAGCATAATCAATTAAAAATTGAGAGCCACCCCCATGGAACTTCACCCAAATCAAACCTAGAGGCCAGCTTAGCCAAATCAAATTGGGAGCTCCTCTGCCCTCACCTAAGCACCACAATGCACCCAAACTTATGCCTTGAGAGCCACCCCATGGCCATTTTTATTTAAAATCACCCCTAAGCACCACAATGCACCCAAACATTTGCCCTGAGAGCCACCCCATGACCATTTTTATAAGAACTCACCTCCACGGCCATGGGAGGTAGCACCACAATGCACCCAAACTTATGCCTTGAGAGCCACCCCATGGCCATTTTTATAAAAACCCACCTCCACGTCCATGGGAGGTGTGTTGAAATTTCCTTAGAGAGGCCTCTCCAAACTTCACATAGAGCTTCCCTAAGATCCCCTTAGTGCATTCTAACCATTTTCCCCCACCAATTCTCACTGTCGGAGCTCAATTTTAAGCTTTAACGCTTGCCAAAAACCAGGACAGAGCCCATTACATCTCCACACTCCACCAAACTCAAATTAACTCTACCTACACCTTAACAACCAAGAAAGAAGCCAAAGCCCCATAAAATGCCCCTTCCATAGAGCCTCTACCATAGCTCTAGACCAACACCCAAATCCGGTCGTGATCAAATTCATACCTAGACCTTACACCAAGACCAGGGACTCAATCCCTAGTCTCCTTGGACCCCAACAAACGTGCCAAGACCCTTTGTTTGAAGCTTCACTTCTCAGAGCAAAGGTCTAAAACCTCACTTCCTCCCGAGCCTATTTTGATTCTCCATTTGATTAGTGTTAATTTGATTGCTTGATTACCATATGGATGTGTTCGACACACTTAGACGAGTTTATAGAATCAAACCCGAGGTGATTTGGTTGAGTATAGGCTAAGATCTTAGGGTTTTAGTGCTGACAGTTATGGGATCATTCTATCTGGGACAATGACAGGGAGCCGCTTGATCGAGCGTGTATCAAATGGACGGAGGAGATCGAGCCAAACGACACTTCAGGACATAAACAGCAAGCCGAGTCAGCGCTGAGGTGGATGGCGATGTCAAATGGAAGCGCGTCGCGTGGAGCTTCTGAGCCGTCATAGGTTGAGGTGGCACACGCGGTTTAAATTTATAAATAGGGCTTTTTCCTATTTATTTAAATACCCCTAACTTAGAAAATTCATAACTTTGTGTAAAAAAATCACAAAAATAAAATAAAAATATCTTCTTGCTCAGTGAATAGAGGAGAACAATGCAGAATAAATTTCAAGTCCATTTGATACATATTTTTTTTAATTAAATAAACACTGTCTTGAATCATTTGATTCTCCATGCATATTGACACATCACCTTGGCTTGAAATTTTGGTATGTTGTAGCCTTTATCAAGGGGAACATCCTCTGATTTTTCCAAAGTCAGAGGAGGTTCCAAGATAGAGATCCATATTTTTCAAATTTTTGAACATTATTTCTTTAAAATAATCATGGAAATTAGTATATTAATTAAAAATTTCCAAAAAATTTCTTGGAGGTCCACAATGACCAAAGAAGCTCTTGGAAATAATTTCATGGGTCAAGTCATTTAAAATGTACTTATTTTTCATGAACACTAAATTATTAAGATAATTAATTTTGAAAAATAAAAATATTTAAATGACTTAATTTTAAATCTCCATTGTGGTCCCTGATCTAGAGAACTCACCATAAAAATTCCATAATATTTTGAGTATATTTGATAACTTAAGTTGATTTTTAAAGATAAACATCGTTTTTGGCATTTAAATGATTTTAAAAAATCAAAATATAACTAAAAAATTTGTAAAAAAAATTTTTTAAGTTCTCTCGAATCAGGGGTATTTTCCTAAAATAAAATAATATTTAAAACAAAACTTAATTTTTAGCTTATTTTTAATATTTAAATAATTAAAAATCCCTAAAAATCATAAAAATAAAAAGCTCATGAAAATGTTCTAAATTACTTCCTAATCACATAGGAATAATTATAAAATTTTTCCTAGTTTTCTAAATAACGATATTGAATTTTAGAGCTTAAAAAATGATTTTTTAAAGGCAAAAAATAATATTTCACTAAAATAAGTCCAATAAATCAAATGAAATCCAAAAAAATATGAAGTCTTCTTCTTTGAGTTCTCTGACCTTAGGGAGACTTTTCAAAAATACTAAACTTATTCTTCTCCAATTAAAATATTTTATATTTAATAAATACCACAGAATTTAAAATGGTTTTTAAAATTCAAATAAAATTCAAAAAATCATGAAATTTGGTCCAAGAGATTCTTTGGTCTAAAGTTACCTTCAGTAAATATTTTAAGGTATTAGGACTTACTTTAGTCAAGTTAGAAATTTTCTTTAAAAAATATTATTTTTGCATGAAAATAATTATATAAATTAAATTAAATTTTGAAAAATCACATTTTCTCTTCTGATGTCTTAATTGACCCATGAATGATGTAGGATAAAATTTTTAAAGTCATTTGAATTGAATTTGACAAATTATGAGGTGTTAGAGTCTTAGGGGCAAATGTGTAATTTTGGAAAATTAGCCTTAATTAACATTTATGCCTAATTTAAGGAGGGAAATTGGTAACCTATGATCTTAATCAATTTATTTGATGTGTGAAATGCAAGGGGTTAATTGATAGAAACCAATCTCACTTTCCTCATTAAAAAGATAACTTAATAAATTTCTAAATCATTAAAAATTTGGGTTTGAAACACAAAAGGTTAATTGGTAGAAACCAACCTCACTTTCTTAATTGAAAAGATAAGCTAATAAATTTCTAAATTATTAAAATTTGGAAGTTAATTAAAATAAAATGAGTCCAAATTAAGATTAATAAATTTCTAAATTATTAAAATTTGAAAGTTTATCAAAATTAAATGATCCTCGATAAGTTAATAAATTTCTAAATTATTAAAATTTGGAAGTTTATTAAAATTAAACGATCCTGGACTGGGGTATGACTTTTGAAGCCAATAATTAATCAATTTAATACCCCTATTTTGATTTTCAAATAAAATCCAAGTGGGGTATGACTTTTGAAGCCAATAATTAATCAATTTAATACCCCTATCTTGAAAAAAGATAAGTTAATAAATTTCTAAATTATTAAAATTTGGAAGTTTATTGAAATTAAATGATCTAGATAAGTTAATACATTTTAATTATTAAAATTTGGAAGCTTATTAAAATTAAAATGAGTCCAAATTAAGATTAATAAATTTCTAAATTATTAAAATTTGAAAGTTTATCAAAATTAAATGATCCTCATTAAGATTAATAAATTTCTAAATTATTAAAATTTGGAAGTTTATAAAAATTAAATGATCCTCGATAAGTTAATAAATTTCTAAATTATTAAAATTTGGAAGTTTATTAAAATTAAACGATCCTGGACTGGGGTATGACTTTTGAAGCCAATAATTAATCAATTTAATACCCCTATTTTGATTTTCAAATAAAATCCAAGTGTTAATAAATTTCTAAATTATTAAAATTTAGAAGTTTATTAAAATTAAATGATCCTGAACTTAGTAATAAATTTCTAAATTATTAAGATTTGGAAGTTTATTAAAATTAAATGATCCTGGATTTAGAAAATTTCTAAATCATTAAAAATTTGGAAGTTTATTAAAATTAAATGATCCTGACTTAGGGATTATGACTTTTGAAGTCAATAATTAATCAATTTAATACCCCTATCTTGAATTTCAAATAAAATCCTTAATAAATTTCTAAATCATTAAAAATTTGGATGTTTATTAAAATTAAATGATCCTGGACTTCGGGGTATGAATTTTAAAGTTATTAATTAATCAATTTAATACCCCTATTTTGATTTTCAAATAAAATTCAAATCATGAATCATGATAACCTAAAGCTTGATCTTTTCAAATAGACACTCACCTAGGTCTTAAGGGCTTAGTAGTGACTTAGGCTAAATCAAGTTTCATTTAAACAAGGATTTCACTCACCTAGGTCTTAAGGGCTTAGTAGTGACTTAGGCTAAATCAAGTTTCATTTAAATAATATTCAAATCTTGAATTATGACCACCTAAAGCTTAATCTTTTCAAAACTAATTAAGACACTCACCTGAAATCATGAATTATGACCACCTAAAGCTTAATCTTTTCAAAATTAATTAAGACACTCACCTAAAAATCATGAATTATGACCACCTAAAGCTTAATCTTTTCAAACCTAATTAAGACACTCACCTAAGTTGGCTTAGTAGTGACTTAGGCTAAATCAAGTTTCATTTAAATTACCCCTATTTTGATTTTCAAATAAAATTCAAATCATGAATTATAACCACCTAAAGCTTAACAAGACACTCACCTAGGTCTTAAGGGCTTAGTAGTGACTTAGGCTAAATCAAGTTTCATTTAAACAAGGATTTCACTCACCTAGGTCTTAAGGGCTTAGTAGTGACTTAGGCTAAATCAAGTTTCATTTAAATAATATTCAAATCTTGAATTATGACCACCTAAAGCTTAATCTTTTCAAAACTAATTAAGACACTCACCTGAAATCATGAATTATGACCACCTAAAGCTTAATCTTTTCAAAATTAATTAAGACACTCACCTAAAAATCATGAATTATGACCACCTAAAGCTTAATCTTTTCAAACCTAATTAAGACACTCACCTAAGTTATCACCATCACGTATAAGTCAATTTCATTTGCAATGACTAAGACACTCACCAAAATCTTAAGAGCTTACTAATGACTTAGGCTAAACAAAGTATCATTTAATGAGGATTAGAAAAGTAAATATCATTGAAAATTAAAACATCTTTCAAACACTACAAGCCCATTTAGGGTTAAAATTTGGCAAAGTATTCCAACAGCACTAACTTGCCATTTAAGGGTATTCACCCACATAATTCTTAAATTGAATCACAAGTGATAATTACCTCATTCTTAGGAATAATTGAGACATCAATGTTCACTGAGTAAGAAGGGTATTTACAGGATGACTTATTAAGCAATATAATAAGTTTAAAATAACTCGGGATTTTCCACCAGGCAGCGAGAGAGTAGCACGGACCTGTTTATTTCTCTAGATATGTTAGATACCTCGGAGATCAACTAACTTAATATGTTCTGCTTAACAAAATCATCCTTAATTAAACTCCTAAGGACCCACCAAGATATGACATAGGGTTAAGAAAACTTTACTTTTTGCCTCTCATATAAACTGCCTTAACATGTCTTTTAAGTTTCAGGTGGTGGAACGAGAAGACTCGTCGGATACGCTTTTACTGTATTTAGCGTTGTCTTTCTTGTACTTTTATGCTATACTTTTGTGCTTATACAAATTTGCATGGAAAATAAAAACCAAAATTAAAATAAACCAAGATAAAATTCACCACCACAACATTCAAAAAATAAAAAAATTCAAAATTTAATCACAAACATCACACAAAACTACAACTTCAACTAAATTAAAATGTCTCTATCGGATAATCGAGAATCCCTCGGAGGAGGTAATCTATGGTTGGTAACGAGGCTTCCCACTGTCTAAATGAAATTACGGAACTCATTAAGTTGAGTTTAATAAGTTCATTTGGACTAAGTTAATCCAATAAAAAATTGTGGTGACGGAACGAGGGAACCGTAGGATCCTAATTGGTGTCGCTCTAATCAACTTTAATATGCCCCCTATAAAATTTTAAAAACTTCAACCATAGGGCCACATGATTTGACATTATAACTTGACACACTAGAAAACTCAAACTCATCGCGGCAGGGGCTTGGAGTTAGCATGGTGGGCAGCACGGCCATCTTCAACAGCAAAAGCTGTCTTCCCGCAGCTAAACCAATCTTCCTTCCTTAGACTTAAACAACAAAGCCATAGGACTTTGAGGTTGCTTTCTTATGCAACGTAAATCCTCACCTTATCTTTAGGCATTTGTATAGCCCTCCTATACAATATAAGCCCTAACTCATCTTAGGATTCTAAGGTTGTCATTTGTCACGACCTAAATCCTCACATCTTTCAGGCTATTTGTGTGATCGTTTAACATGAATGTAAGCCCTAACTAATAATATTGGCAGGATGAAACACCAAAATATTTCTCCTCAAAACTGAAGCCAAACATTAGGATAGCTTGGGAAGTCACCAAGGTTCTCCTCTAGAGTCATGACATCTCTTAGTTTTTCCTTCTTTGGACTCAACAATAGAATGTTCCAAATTTGAACCAATCCCCATTCACACCTCTACGTCTGATCTCATTAAAGAGTCCTACCCTTTGAAAATCCTTTAAGATAATGTTTCCTTATTTTTATCGAGAGTCTTCTTAGGTAACTTTGGTCATTTAAGTTGTAATTAACTTTAGAGGCTTGCCCTTATAGGAAGCATGTTCGAACCCAGCTTAATATAAACCTTATTTAATTCTATATTAAATAGAGGAACTTGTCGGCAAATATAAAGGTTTTGCAGACCAAACGGACGCATGTATTTCTTAGTTTATTTGATCGACCCTCATCCTCAAGTCTTGTGTTTATCCCTCGAGATATATACAGGGTTTGAGGTAAAGCGCTCTTTCATTTAAACTATGAAAAATATGTGGTCAGTTTGATTTCATGTTTTCTTAAAACTAAATATATATGTATTAATTAAAATGTCCTTCCGAAGCGGGCGATGGGATTTTGATTCTGGTGACCGACAGCTTCTTACGGGCAACACTCCTCAAACCAAAAATAGCGCCGACAAGTATGAAATCCTATATTTAGGTGACCAACTTAAATTAAATGATTTTTTAAGGTTGGGTCAACCAGAATAAGCACTGGTTACGTCAGGCGGACGACATTAAACCAAGTGCTCTGCGGGAGGCACCTCATAGTTATATGTGTGTTTTTTTATTTTTATGTTGTTGTGTGTGACTTAGAAAATTATGGTAGTATTTTGACCATATATTGAGTTAATGATTATTCTAAGACCTTAAAAGATGACTTAGACATGTTAGAATGAATGTTTGGATGTTAAGTTGACCTGTGCTAAATTGAGCACTGGCTCTTAAGCACCAAAATTCAACGCTTAAGCACAACTGTTAAAAAACATGTGCGAATTTGGTTTCTGGAAGTTTTAACCGCAAATTGGTTGGCTTGAACGTGTAAGAGCAGTTCTAGGAGGTGTCTAGGAGTTTTAAAAGAGGTTCAGAGCCTATAAATTGATGCGAATAAAGAGAAATCTTACCACACTTCCATTTAACCCTGAATTCTAAGTGAAAAGAGAGGAGTTTTGAAAAATGCCATCTTGGGAGAGTGATTTGAAGAAGAAGGAGGATGTAATGAGAAAGAAGTTTAATAGTCAGAGTGCGGAAGCCATACCAGTTTTATAGAAGAAGCAAACAAGGCAATTTATCTGAAGAATAAGTGGATTGAAGAAGATTCAACTAGAGTAATTAATCATCGTCCGTTCTTTCAGAAATACATTCCAAATACTGAAGGAGAGACTAACGATAAGCCAGGATTTGTTTCATCAATTAGAGAGTGGAATTAAGTTTGTGATTTGATGTTTAAGTGTGTAGTGTTTGTTTATGTTAATTATTTTATGTTATTAAGATCTAGTATTATGTTTAAGACTTTTCTCATCCAAGGCTATTTGTATTAAGAATCTATATATTTGAAAGTGTTTGTAATCCTTCATGAATTAATATAAATGTTTTGTTTGTGCAAAATTTTGTGTTATTTAGTGTTGAATCGAAGTAGTTAAGATTTGTGAATATTGAGTAAGAGAAGAGATAAGAGGGGAGGAAATAGTTATTATAGAGTTTTAAGACCATATTAGGTTGGTTGACTTAAGCTATACGTGAATTTCACTTAAATCAACAAAATCAAAAATTGTACACTGGCGTCTAAGCGCAAAAACTCGTGCTTAAGCATTGCCTAAACAAAAAAACGGGCGCCTAAGCACCAAATTATTCGTGCTTAAGCGTTGGCTCATGAAAACCAATTTGTGAATAATTTTTAAGTGAATCTTTTAGGCATAAAATCTCCATTTTTTTCCCAACTTCATCTTCTACCTTCGGTTTTCACGATTTGGAGAGCTAGGGCATCATCTTAAGTGAAGATTTCCTTGTGGTTTCAAGCCAAATTTGTTAGATTTGATCTTCTTGAGGTAAGAACTTCACTTCCATGCATTTTTTATTTTCACAATGTATTTTGAGAAAATTAATGAGCTACCAAAAAATTGCTATTCATGGTGAAAATTTGAGAAAAATTGAAGGAAAATGCATAGATTTGTTAGTTTAAGCCTTTAGGAGTTGACTTTAGTGATTTTGATTTGATTGTGGAATTTATTTTGAATTTTATACATTATTTAGAAAATTACACTAAGAATGAAGAGAAGCAAGGGGAAAGCTCCATTCGATTCAAGTAAATTTGTTAGTACAAAAGCTCGGGATCGATACAGTGATGCACTGCATTCGAAGAAATTAATTCTCGAGAGATGTTTTAAAAGTCCGGGAGGAGCTACAGAAGAGTTGATTGTTAGCCGCCAATGGGAGCGGTTCTGTTATCTTTCTACTGTTGCCATGATTTTTGTGGTATGAGAGTTCTATGCTAATCTCTCGGAGGCTGATGAGGAAGGAGTCATAGTGAGGGGGAAGGCAGTACCATTTTCTCCTGAGGTAATTAATCGGTTTTATCATTTGCCCCCGAGTACTTTGTATTTTTATTCAAACTATCGGAGGAGCTAGACGAGATTATTTCATCTTTGACTGCTTGGAGAGGGTTATGGAAGATTACAAATGAAAGAAGAGTAAACTTCTCTACTTCAAAGTTGGATGGCACTGCAAAGGCATGACATTATTTTATTTAGCTCATCTACTACCTACAAATCATTTAAGTGAAGTGACTCTAGATAGAGCAACCTTGAACTATTGTATTCAGCAGTCTCAGCCTATTGATATTAGACGATTGATTTATGGAGTTATTACTAGTTCTGTTGCCGCAACAACTATTGTATGATTGATTTCTGAGTAGTTTTCATATGATTGAGTGCAAATAAATATGGAAGTATTCATTGGTGGGTGTAGAGTTAGAGGACTTTTAAGTGACAGGTTAAAGGCCCCAACTTGGTTTATTATTTTAGGTTATGATACCAGAATGTTAGCCCCCAGGTGTAGGCAATCCAGGGAACTCTAGAGTGAGAGCTAGTATCTTCCCTGCCTAGCCGGTCTTCAGCAATAACTTTAAATTAGCCAATGTTCTTTATAGCAACTCTAGTAAGGGTAAAGAATATTATTGCTCTCTTTAAATTAGCCAATGTTCTTTATAACATCTCTAGTAAGGGTAAAGAATATTATTGCTCCTTTTTGACACAACACAATTTGCATACTTCCACATCAGAATTCTTATACTTATTATTGATTCATGATAAGAAGAAAGATATTTTTATATTAAGTATTTTTCTTCTACAAAAACTTTAGTTATATTTTTATTGTTTCGTTAAAATATCAAAAATACCAAAAATATTTTAATTTTAAATTGCTACAAAAATCAATTTTAGTTTAAGTAATTATCTTTTTAAAATAGAAAAACTTTTTAAAAAGTGCACATTGCAAAATCTTCCATGTGGGTTCGATATTTAGGTCTTAATCAAAAAGTCCTAGATTACTTGATAACAATACATATACTTGCGTAGTATCCCAATATAAATATATATAAATTAAAAAGTTAACTTCTTATTTTTCTTCAGAATCAAGTTTTTGGTTTTTTTGCAAAATAAAGAAATATAAGTGAAAATAACCATCAAAACTATTGCTATACTATGAATAAGCATTAAGTATCCAAGGATCATGTTTTTGGCACCGTTGTCGGGATGAAAACTACGTAAATTTTTATTTTTAGAAAGACTTATTTAAACTTTAAATATTGTATCTTTCTTGTAATTTTACTTTATTTTATGTAACTGTATGTGTAGTTCAGATTTTGAAGGACTAGTGCCCTACGATTCTAAACTAGAAAGAACTATTAGAAAAATCAGAAAAATCAGAAAAATCAAAAAAATTAAAAATCTTGAAAAATCCAAAAAAATTACAGAAATGGCAAATCAAAATAATCAAAATGCTGAAATTCATCAAGAGTTTAGACCTTTGAGAGATTATGCAAACCCTACTGTAGATGAACTTCATTGTAGCATTCAAAAACCTACTGTAGTGGTTAATTCATTTGAGCTTAAACCTGTTATTATCCAAATGATATCAAATAATCAGTTTGGGAGATCACCAACTGAAGATCTAAATTTACATCTTACCAATTTTCTAGAATTGTGTGCTACATTTAAATACGATGGTGTTTCAGATGATGCCACAAGACTTAGGTTATTTCCTTTCTCAGTGAGGGATAAAGCTAAGATGGGGTTGAATTTGTTAGCACCTCGATCTATCAAAACTTTGGATGATTTAGCTCAAAAATTCCTTGCTAACTATTTTCCACCATAAAAAACTGTGATGCTTAGAAATGATATTACATTAATCAGTTTGAAGGGGAATCTATTTATGAAGCATGGGAACAATTTAAAGAACTCTTAAGAAATTATCCACACCATGCTATACCAGATTGATTAATAATTCAAACTTTTTATAATGGATTAATTAGTTCTCTTAGATATATTATCGATGTCGTTGTTGGTGGTTCATTGATGTCAAAACCATTTCATGATGCTTAAGCTTTAATTAAAGAGATGGTTACCATTAATTTTCAATGGCCTTCTGAGAGGGTGTATCCAAAGAAAGTAGCCAATATTCATGAAATAGATCCATTTACTATGTTAGCAAATCAAGTTGCTACAATTTTAAGGAAGTTAAACCAATTTGGAATGAATTTTTCTCAACCAATTTCTATGATTGAAGAGAATTCATTATTAGTAAATCAAGTTGCTACAATTTCAAGAAAGTTAGACCATTTTGAACGAATTTTTCTCAAACAATTTCAACAATTGAAGAAAATTCATTAGGCCAAATGGTAGATTCTCAAGAATCATTAGAAACTTTGAATGCCATAAATAACAAATCATTAGGCCAAATGGTAGATTCTCAAGCATCATTAAAAACTTTGAATGCCATAAATAATAAGTTAGTAAATCAAGTTGCTACAATTTCAAGAAAGTTAGACCATTTTGAACGAATTTTTCTCAAACAATTTCAACAATTGAAGAAAATTCATTAGGCCAAATGGTAGATTCTCAAGAATCATTAGAAACTTTGAATGCCATAAATAACAAATTAGATTCTCAAGCATCATTAGAAACTTTGAATGCCATAAATAATAAGCAAAATAACCCATATCCATCAAACATCATTAGAAACTTTGAATGTCATAAATAATAAGCAAAATAACCCATATTCCAATTTTTGTAACCCAGGTTGGAAAAACCATCCCAACTTTAACTAGAATAATAATTTGAGTTGTAATAATCAGCAATAGGGGAACAACCAAGTAAACCCATTGGGAAACTAGAACAACTAAGGGAATATTAATTATAGATCTTTTTATCCTCCAGAAATAAAAAATAATACACAATTTAAGGATAAGAAGTTGTCTCTAGAAGAAGTGGTGTTACAAATGGGTAATAAGTTATAAAGTCAAGGAGCTACAATTAGAAATATTGAGAATCAACTTGGGCAAATCACAAGTTCATTAAGTAATAGATCCCAAGGAAATACTTCCTAGTAATGCTGAATCAAATGCAAAAGACCAGAATAATAAGGAAGTAAAGTCATACAACTTAGAAGCGGAAGAGAGTTGGAAGGTAGGGTTCAAAAAGAGGTTGAAGTAGAGAGAGAAAAAAATTGAAGAATTAAAAGAGGATGCTCTGAAAGATTCTGAAAGACCTATTTCTTCGCCAAAAATTGCTTTAGAAAAACCACCACCTCTATTTCCTCAAAGACTTTGACAACAGATGTTGGATAAACAATTTTCAAAAATTCTGGAAATATTTAAGAAGCTTACAATCATAATCCATTTGTTGAAGCCTTATAACAAATGACAAGCTATGTAAAGTTTATGAAGGATATTCTCAATAGAAAAAGGAAGTTTGAAGATAATGAGAATGTTGCACTTAGTGAGGAGTGCAGAGCTATAATTCAGAAGAAACTTCCTGAAAAGCTTAAAGATCCTGGTAGCTTTACAATTCCATGTGCAATAGGAGTCATTTTTTTATGGGAAAGATTTATGTAATTTAGGTGCAAGCATTAACCTTATGCCATTATCAATATTTAAAAGAATGAGATTAGGAGAACTAACCCCTACTACTGTAACTCTGCAGTTAACAGATCGTTCAAAAACTATCCTAAAGGAGTTATAGAAGATGTCCTAATGAAAGTGGATCAATTTATCTTTCCTGTTGATTTTATTGTGCTAGATATGGAGCAAGATAAAAAGATACCTGTCATTTTGGCGAGACCTTTCCTAGCCATATGAAGAGCAACGATAGATGTGCAGAAAGGGGAATTAACTATGCACATCAATGATCAAACTGTTACTTTTAACATTTAAAAATCAATGAATTACCCTGCAAAAGGTAAAGATGATGAATGCTATAGAATGGATGTTATAAGACATCTGAGTGAATGCCATTTCGAGACAACTTATGAGGAAAAATATGATGAAAAAGATTTGGAACATGAGCAAGAAGAGGAATTAGATCAATGTGTAAACCATTTTAAGGAAGATTCAAGTTATGTTCAAAAAAGTTTTGAAATTTTGGACACAATAGACAAAGGCAAATCATTTTGTCTATCTATTGAAAATCCTCTAGAACTTGAGTTGAAATTACTTCCAAAACATTTAAAATAGGCCTTTTTAGGAGATTCCTCTACTTTACTTGTTATAATTTCCTCAAAGCTAACAAAGGAAGAAGAAGAAAAGCTGATGAAAATTCTAAAAAAATTTAAGAAAGCCTTAGGATGGACAATTGTTGATATTAAAGGAATCAGTCCTTCAATTTGTATGCATAGAATTAATATGGAAGAAAACTATAAACCCAAGGCTGATCCACAAAGGAGATTAAATCCTGTTATGAAAGAGATTGTTAAGAAAGAAATTTTAGAGTGGTTAGATACTAGAATTTTCTACCCTCTTTGAGATAGTGCATGTGTTAGTCCAATTCATTGTGTTCCTAAGAAAGGAGGAGTAACTGTAACTATGAATGAGCATAATGAGTTAATACCCACTAGACAAGTTACAGGGTTGCGAATATGCATTGATTATAGAAAACTAAATCTTGCCACTAAGAATGAACATTTTCCACTACCCTTTCTAAATCAAATGCAGGATAGACTAGCTGGGCATTGATACACCTAAAATATATAGTGTTTTTATACACATTTTTATACCTATTTTTAAGATATTACGCTTTAACGGAAGGTATTTTTGTGTTTTTCTTGTAGATATAAGTAAAAATGGAAAAAAATGCTTGAAGGAGTAAAACAAGATCAAATTTAGAGCAAAAAGGTGAAAAATTATGCAAAAGAGTTTTGGCACCTAAGCTCCAGATCCGGTGCTTAAGCACCGTTTAAAAAGGGAAGGCTGCGCCTAATCGCCGAGACCCCACGCTTAAGCGCCAGTGGCAGTTACTGATCAGAAAAATCAATTTTCACGAATTTCGAAGAAGTTTTTTAGGCACTCATTGGCTTAATAAGTGGTTCTAACCACCATGGGCGAAACTTATCATGAAAGGATGCATCTATTGGGCAAATACATCGAATCAAAACACATTTTGAAGAGATCCCAAGGCACCTCTTGGAAAACTATAAAAGTAAGAAGAGAGGACGTAGAAAAGGGTCCTGAAAATATTGGCAAGTTTTGAAAGTTCTTTTTTAGGGAGTTAGTTTGGAGAGATTTTTAGGAACCACTTTTTATTTGCTTTATCCTTTTTGTTATTTTGTTTTGATTGATCGTAAAAGAGAAGAGATTTAAAGGAACTTCAAGAGTTTGGTGGAGGACTTGAGATAATTTTTTTTTCTTTTTGTTTTAAACTATTTTTGGTTTTAATTAAGACTTGTTATTGGTTTGACGATGGTTTCTTCTTTTAAACTAATGTGTGGTTTTGTTTTCTCCATGGATTCTGAGTAGTTTTCTTTCTTCTTAAAATGATAAGTAATTAAGTTTTGGATGGAAGTTGTGGAGAGTATTGATCTTAAATGTTGTAAGAAGTTGTGGTGATTTAAATTCATGCACTTCATTTACTTCTTGATTTGGTCAATCCAGATGTTAAAATTTATTGTGAGAACATGTAAGAAGCAGGCTGGTATTGTCTCAGTCAACAATTGGAAAGAATCACATGAGGTTGTATGAATGAGAATGTAGTTCATATGATTGAGCATATGATTGAGTGCAAATAAATAGGAAATTATTCATTGATGGGGGTAGTGTTAGAGGACTTTAAAGTGACAGGTTAAAGCCCCCAACTTGGTTTGTTGTTTTAGGTTCTAGCACAAGAATGTTAGCCCCCAGGTGGAGGGAATTGATGAAACTCTAGAGTGAGAGCTAATATCTTCCCCGTCTAGCGGGTCTTCAGAACTCTTCAAACTTTTAATTAGCCAATGTGCTTTATAGCATCTCTAGTAAGGGTAAAGAATATTATTACTCCTATTTGACACAATTTGCATACTTCCACAACAGAATTCCTATACTTATTATTGATTCATGATAAGAAGAAAAATACTTTCATATTAAATACTTTTCTTCTACAAAAACCTTAGTTATCCTTTTAAGTTGTTATTATTTCGTTAAAATATCAAAAATACCAAAAATATTTAAATTTTAAATTCCTCCAAAAATCATTTTTATAGTTGTTACTGTTTCGTTAAAATATCAAAAATACCAAAAATATTTAAATTTTAAATTCCTACAAAACTCATTTTTTGTTTAATTAATTATCTTTTTAAAATTAGAAAACTCTTCTCTGTGGGTTCGATATTCAGGTCTTAATCAAAAAGTCCTATATTACTTGATAACGATGCGTATACTTGCGCAGTATCCCAATTTAAATATATATAAATTAAAAAGTTAAATTCTTATTTTTCTTCAGGATCAAGTTTTTTATTTTTGTTGAAAAATAAGGAAATATAAATAAAAAATACCATCATAACTATTATTATACTGTGCATAAGCATTAAGTATCCAGAGATCAAGTTTTTAGCGCCATTGTTTGGGAAGAAAACTAAGAAAATTTCTATTTTTAGAGGTCTTATTTAAACATTAAATATTGTATCTTATTTTGTATGTTTTATTTTATTTTATTTTATTTTATGTTAGTGTATGTGTAGTTCAGGTTCTGAAAGACTAGTGCCCTACGATTCTGAATTAAAAAGAACTATTAGAAAAATCATAAAAACCAAAAAAATTAAAAATCTTGAAAAAATCCAAAAAATTTATAGAAATGGCAAACCAAAATAATCAAAATATTGAAATTCATCAAGAGTTTAGACCTTTAGGAGATTATGCCAGCCCTACTATAGATGAACTTCATTGTAGTATTCAAAAACCTATTGTAGTGGCTAATTCATTTGAGCTTAAACCTGCTATTATCTAAATGACAAATAATCAGTTTGGGGGATCATTAATTAAAGATCTACATCTTGCCAATTTTCTAGAATTGTGTGCTACATTTAAATATGATGGTGTATCAGATGATAACATCTTATTTGAGCTTAAACCTGCTATTATCCAAATGGTATCAAATAATCAGTTTGGGGGATCACAAACTGAAGATCCAAATTTACATCTTGCAATTTTCTAGAATTGTGTGTTACATTTAAATACGATGGTGTTTCAGATGATGCCATAAGACTTAGGTTATTTCCTTTCTCACTGATAGATAAAGCTAAGATGTGGTTGAATTTATTAGCATGTGGATCTATCAGAATTCCTTGCTAAATAATTTTCATCATCAAAAACTACCAAGCTTAGAAATGATATTACATCTTTTAATTAGTTTGAAGGGGAATCTATTTATGAAGCATGGGAACGATTTAAAGAACTCTTAAGAATGTGTCCACACCATGCAATACCTATTTATGAAGCATGGGAAAGATTAAAAGAACTCTTAAGAAAGTGTCCACACCATGCTATACGAGATTGGTTAATAATTCAAACCTTTTATAATGGATTAATTGGTTCTCTTAGATCTATTATCGAGGGCGTTGCTGGTGGTTCATTGATGTTAAAACCATTTCATTATGTTTATGCTTTAATTGAAGAGATGGCTACCAATAATTTTCAATGGTCTTCTGAGAGGGTAAATCAAAAGAAAGTAGCCAATATTCATGAAACTGATGCATTTACTATGTTAGCAAATTAAGTTGTTGTAATTTCAAGGAAGTTAGACCAGTTTGGAAAGAATTTTTCTCAACCAATTTCCATGATTGAAGAGAATTCATTGAGCGTAGATTCTCAAGCATCATTAGAAACTTTGAATGCCATAAATAATAAGCAAAATAACCCATATCCAATCATTAGAAACTTTGAATGCCATAAATAATAAGCAAAATAACCCATATTCCAATTATTATAGCCCAGGTTGGAAGAATCATCCAAAATTTAACTGGAATAACAATTCGGGTGGTAATAATCAAGAATGGGAAAACAACCAAGTAAACCCATTGGGAAATCAGAACAACCATGGGAATAATAATTATAGATCTACTTATCCTCCAGGTTTCAACAGTAAAACACATTTAAGGAGAAGAAGTTGTCTATAGAAGAAGTGGTGTTACAAATGGGAAATCAGTTATAAAGTCAAGGAGCTACAATTAGAAATATTCAAATGGGTAATCAATTACAAAGTCAAGGAGCTACAATTAAAAATATTGAGAATCAACTTGGGCAAATCGCAAGTTCATTAAGTAATAGATCCCAAGGAACACCTCCTAGAAATACTAAATCAAATCTAGAAGACCAGAATAAAGAGCAAGTTAAAGCCGTGCAACTTAGAAGTGGAAGAGAGTTGGAAGGTAGGATTCAAAAAGATATTGAAGTAGAGAGAGAAGAAATTGAAGAATCAAAAGAGGACGCTCTAAAAGATTCTGAAAGACCTATTTCTCTGCTGAAAATTGATTTAGAAAAAGCACCACCTCCATTTCCTTAGAGACTTTGAAAACAGAAGTTGAATAAGTAATTTTAAAAAATTTTAGAAATATTTAAGAAGCTTATAATTAATATTCCATTTAATGAAGCCTTAGAACAAATGTTTTTGGAAATATTTAAGAAGCTTACAATCAATATTCCATTTGCTGAAGCCTTAGAATAAATGTCAAGTATGAAAAGTTTATGAAATATTCTCAACAGAAAAAGGAAGTTTGAAGATAATGAGACTGTTGCACTTAGTGAGGAGTGCTATGGTATAATTTAGAAGAAACTTCCTGAAAAGCTTAAAGATCCTGGTAGCTTTACAATTCCATGTATAATAGGAGACAGATTTTATGGGAAAGCTTTATGTGATTTAATTGCAAGCATTAACATTATGTCATTATCAATATTTAAAAGATTGGGATTAGGAGAAATAACCCCTACTACTATAACTTTGCGGTTAGCAGATCGTTCAATAACCTATCCCTAAAGGAGTTATAGAAGATGTCCTAGTGAAAGTGGATCAATTTATCTTTCATGTTGATTTCACTCTACTAGATATGGAGGAAGATAAAGAGATACCTATCATTTTGGGAAGACCTTTCCTAGCCACAAGAAGAGAAATGATAGATGTACAGAAAGGGGAATTAACAATGCATGTCAATGATCAAACTGTTACTTTTAATATTTTAAAATCAATGAAATACTCTGCAAAAGGTAAAGATGATGAATGTTATAAGATATCTGAGCGAATGTCATTTCAAGACAACTTATAAAGAAAAAATTGATGAAAAAGATTTGGAACATGAGCAAGAAGAGGAATTAGATCAATGTGTAAACCTTTTTAAAGAAGTTTCAAGTTATGTTCAAGAAAGTTTTGAAATTTTGGACACGATAGAAAAAGATAAATCATTTTGTCCACCTATTGAAAAACCTCTAGAACTTGAATTTAAATTACTTCTTGAACATTTAAAATATGCCTTTTTAGGAGATTCCTCTACTTTACCTGTTATAATTTCCTTGAATTTAACAAAGGAAGAAGAAGAAAAGCTAATGAAAATTCTGAAAAATTTTAAGAAAGCCTTCGGATGGACAATTGCTGATATTAAAGGAATCAGTCCTTCAATTTGTATGAATAGAATTAATCTGGAAGAAAACTGCAAACCCAGAGCTGATCCACAAAGGAGATTAAATCTTTTTATGAAAGAGTCTGTTAAGAAAGAAATTTTAAAGTGGTTAGATGCTGTAATTATCTACCCTATTTCAGATAGTGCGTGAGTTAGTCCAATACACTGTGTTCCTAAGATAGGAGGAGTAACCGTAACTGTGAATGAGCATAATGAGTTAATACCTACTACATAAGTTACAGGGTGGTGAATATGCATTGATTATAGAAAATGAAATCTTGCCACCAGGAAATATCATTTTCCACTACCCTTTCTAGATTGAATGCTGGATAGACTAGCTAACATAAATACTTTTATTTTCTGGATGGATATACCGGTTATCACCAAATTCAAATATCTCCTGAGGATCAAGAGAAAATAACATTTACCAGTCCTTATGGTACTTTTGCTTTTAGAAGAATGCCCTTTGGTTTATGTAATGCCTCTGCTACATTTCAAAAATGTATGATGGTAATTTTTTGTGATTTAATTAAGAAAGGGATTGAAGTCTTTATGGATGACTTTTTTGTGTTTGGAACTTCATTTGACTCATGTTTAGAATATTTATCTAAAGTTCTTAAGCATTGTGAAGAAACAAATTTAGTCCTTAACTGGGAAAAATGTCAATTTATGGTAGCAGGAGAAATTGTATTAGGTCATCAAATATTAGAAAATGGTATGGAAGTATATCCTGCTAAAATTCAAGTGATCGCTAATTTACCTTATCCAACAAATGTAATAGAAATTAGAAGTTTTTTAGGACATGTTGGATTCTATAGGTGAAATATTAAAGACTTTTCAAAGATTGCTAAGCCTTTATGCCATTTACTATAGAAATATGCAATATTCAATTTTGATGAGGAATGCCTAAAAGCATTTAAATTATTAAAAGAAAAATTAATCACTGCACCAATTATAGTTTCACCAAATTGGGAAAAACCTTTTGAACTTATGTGTGATGCAAGTGATTATGCTATTAGAGCTGTTTTAAGACAAATATATGATAAAATTTTCAAAATTATTTACTATGCTAGTAAAACTCTTAATGAAACTCAAATTAATTATACAAAAACTAAAAAAGAGTTATTAACAATAGTATATGCCTTTGATAAATTTAGATCATATTTGATTGGAACTCATTGTATAGTGCATACAGATCATTCTGCTATTAAGTACTTAATGAAAAAGAAGGATACTAAACCGAGACTTATAAGATGGATTCTTCTTTTACAAGAATTTGATTTTGAAATATTAGATCGAAAGGGAACTGGAAATCAAATTTCTGATCATTTGTCCACGCTTGAATTAGAAAAACCACTCTGTTTAGAAAAAGAAATTAATGAACATTTTCTAGATAAAAAATTGTTCATGTAAATGACCGGCGTGTTTTTTGGTATGCCGACATTTTATATTGTTAGTGATCTTAAACCCTATGGAATGACATACCAACAAATGAGGAAATTTATTTTTTAAGCTAAGACTTATTTTTGGGATGACCCATATTTATATAAACAAGGAAATGATCTGATCATTTGAAGATGTGTACCATTAGAAGAAACTTATGAAAATATCAAAAAATGTCATAATTCTAATTTTGGGAGACATTTTGGTGTTGATAAAATAGCATACAAAGTTCTACGATTTGGATTTTATGGCCTACAAAATTTTTAGAGATGTTAATGCTTATATCAAAACTTGTGATAGATGTCAAAGAGTAGGCAATACTTTTAGAGATGTTAATGCTTATATCAAAACTTGTGATAGATGTCAAAGAGTGTATTGGCCTACAATTTTTAGAGATGTTAATGTTTATATCAAAACTTATGATAGATGTCAAAGTGTAGGCAATATTTCTAGAAGAAATGAGATGTCCCTCAATTATATGCTAGAAGTTGAAATATTTGATGTTAGGGGATTAAATTTCATGGAATTTATACCATCTTTCAAAAATTTATATATTTTGTTAGCAGTGGACTATGTATCCAAATGGAAAGAAGTTGTTGTTTTACCTTGATGTGATGCTCAAAGTGTTGCAAAATTTTTTAAAATGAACATATTTTATAGATTTAGGATGCTGAGAGTTATCATTACTGATGGGGGATGTCATTTCAAAAATTTCATTATGGAGAAGTTATTAAATAAAAATCATATAAATCATAGAATTGCTACTGCTTATCATCATAAGATAAGTAGTTTAGCTAAATTATCCAATCAGAAAATTAAAAGAATTGTAGAAATATCTATGAATCAAACAAAAATGGATTGGTCAATCAAACTTGACTAAGCTTTGTGGGCTTATAGGACTGCATATAGAACTCCTATAAGAATGTCTACATATAGGCTAATATTTGGGAAAGCTTTTCACTTACCAATTAAACTTGAGCATAAAGCATATTGGGCTATTAAAGAGTTCAATTATAATTTAAAAGATATTGGTGAGAAAAGATTGTTACAATTAAATGAGCTTGAAGAGATAAGGAATGAACATTATGAGAGTGTGAAGATTTATAAAGAAAAGATGAAAATGTGGCATGATAAAAAAATTCTTACTAAAAATTTTCAGCTAGGGCAACAAGTTTTGATATATAATGCAAGGTTAAGATTATTTCCAAGTAAACTTAAGTTCAGGTGGATGGGCTCATTTGTTGTGATAAAAGTTTATCCTTGTAGAGTTGTGGATATTAAAGATCCTAATTCAGAGAAAATTTTAAAAGTGAATGGACATAGACTGAAACCTTATTGTATAGGGGATCAACATAAATTATTGCTGGAATGATGTTGGGTCAACCGAAATGAGCACTGGTTACGTCGGGCTAACGACGTAAAGCCAAGCGCTTTGTGGGAGGCAACCCATAGTTATCAGTGTGTTTTTGCTTTGGTTGTTGTTTTGAGTTTGATTAAGAAATTTGGGGTAGTATTTTTGAGTTTATTATTTGCTAGTAATGATTTTTAGACTTTATTTAGTTACCTAGACATGTTAGAATGAAAATTTGGACGTTAAGTTAACTGGTACAAAAATGTGCACTAGCGGTTAAGCGCCAGATCCGACACTTAAGTGTGGCAGTTTAATCACATGTGAAAATTTTGATTTCTAGAAGGTATAACTGCAATTTAGTTGGAATAAACATGTCTTGATTGTTTCTAATCATGCCTAGAAGTTATGAGGGAGAATTAGGCCGATAAATAGAAGGGTTTGTGAAGGAATTTCACCCCAATAGCCCTTAAATTCTAAAAAAGAGAGAGATTTAGAGAAAATATCTTCATGGGATATGGATTTCAAGAAGAAGGAAGAAGCCATGAAGAAGAAGTTCATTAGTCAAAGTGCACATGAGATGTATAACGGTTTCTTAGCCGTTAGTATTGAAGGGATATCAGAGAAGATCAACTAGATGGAGAATACTATATCTGTATTAGGGACTAAGGTGCTTGAATTGCATGCTCATCTTGAACATATTGGGTGGCAACTTAAGATGCAATTCATCCATATAAGTTATATAGAGGAAGCAGATAAGGCGATGTTCCTTAAGCAAAAGTGGATCGAAGATTATAGTATTAGAGCTCGTCACCACCGTCCATTTTACGAACTCTATATTCCTGGAGAGACTACTGAGAGATAAGATTTGTTCCTTTTAATGAAGAGTGGAATTAAGTTAAGTGTTAAGAATTGTGCGTTTGGGGTTGTTGACCTCACTTTTGGTTGAGGTCTAGAAAACTTCTTTAGTAGCTTAGGTCTAGCCATAGGACTTTCCCATTGACTAGTCTTAGAAAACTAGAAAAGGTATCCTCACCATTAGAATTCAAAATTCTTCTCTTTGCTCAACTTGAAATTCCACATATTGGTCCTAACCTCTAATGTTTAGAAGGTAAGATCATTATAGGAAAGCTCAAGATAAGTTTTTATAGGGTCACTTGGGCTTAGGATTGACCCTAGATGTTAATTTAAAGCCAAGATACATTATACTCTTACTATATCTTCACAATACGTTAATTAAGATCAATCCATAAGGACCCAAAATGGGGATTTCATTGATTCATGGTTCATTTAGAATGGATATCTATCCAATTCTATTTGAAATGCCTAACTTGATCTTTTGCCCCTAGGCACCTCCAAATTACCTAATTGCCCTTGGGATCCAAATTTGGCTAAAATTTCCAAATTTTGCCAAAATAACTAAAA
>JXCR01137461.1:0-14316 GCA_002079205.1 Phalaenopsis hybrid cultivar | reverse complement strand
TTGTCTGCTATATGATTAGCATAATCTCTTAAAGGTCTTTAATGATGTTCATTTTCATTTCCAACATTACTTATGTTTCAAGAAATTTTGCTAATATGCTCTCTCTTTTTGTCATTTTCAAATTTTATAATAGTTCTTTCTAACTACTAATACTCTNTAATATGCTCTCTCTTTTTGTCATTTTCAAATTTTATAATAGTTCTTTCTAACTACTAATACTCTTTTTTTTAGTTTTAAATAAAAATAATTTAAATTATAAAATAACTTAGTACTACTTTCCGTTACTTCCCTGACAGCGACGCAAAAAACTTGATGCCGGTGGATTTAGTGTGGTAATTTTGCAAATATTTTTCAATATTACAAAATACACACAACAGATACAATAGTAAATATACAAATTAATCCCAATAAAAATAACTTTATTAAAAATAGTTTTATCTTTTAAAAATTTTTAAACTGCCAAATATCCTAAAACTAACGCAAGTATATGTAATGCTCAAGTAATAAATNAGAAATTAATCCCAATAAAAATAACTTTATTAAAAATAGTTTTATCTTTTAAAAATTTTTAAACTGCCAAATCTCCTAAAACTAACGCAAGTATATGTAATGCTCAAGTAATAAAGGGCTCTAATGGAGTCCTAGATATCGATCCCAAAGAAAAGTTGGAAATGCAAATGAGTAAAAACTTAACATTACAATGTAAACAATAATTTTAAATTATAAAAGTGAAGTGCTAAATTTGAATATAAAGTAATAGAGAGATTATTAAATAAAAAATATATATATGTATGTAGAAATCTTTGGGATTTAATGATTCCATTGGCTAGATTGAAAAGTAAATGAAGATCAGAGTTCAAATCATCATAAATTATAGTCATTTAAAACCGTATAAAATGAAATCAATTTTTCACAAAACCATATCTCAAAGTAGGGAGAAGGATAAAGAAGACTTCTCAGAATTCATGAGAAGGATATGACAAAACACAGATTTCATATATAAATATAATTTTACAAAACAAAAGAAATAAAAGACAAAACTTGTCTCATAATCCTTCCCAAGAAAATCTTTAGAAGTTCTCTTCAGGAATTTCTCTCTTTACAAGCACTCTCAATTATATCTTAGAAATATAATGAAGAAGAAATATCTCACCTTCCCTGAAGAAAATCTCCAAGCCCTTGAATTTCTCTCTCTCTCTCTCTCTCTTGTTTGTCCCTCTCACACACCACACTTCCACTCTTCAAATCCTCTCTTTTTTTAAAGGCTACCTCTCTCGAAAAAGAATTCAAAATTCCCTCCAAAATTCTCTCCAAAAGTCAACCCTTTTGAATTCAAAAGACATGTTCATTGGTCCACGAGACATATCCCTTCATAAAACAACCTTCCAAAGTGTTTAGAACAAGTTTCCCTTTCAAAAGTTGCGCAAAATTCATCTAAAACCGTCATAATTCGTAAAAAGTCATCTTTGGCGCATCTGACACTGATACTGGCGCATCTGGTGCCAACTTGCTTAAGACAGCGCTGTTATGGGTTTTGGTGCTTCAGGCGCCAAATCTAACGTATCTGGCACCAATTCTATGCCAAATGGAGCTTCTGGCACCAATCTGGCACATCAAGCGCTGGTTCTCAATAAAATGGCGCTTCTGGCACCAATCTGACACTAGAATTCCTAAAATTCATTGTTTTGGCTCAAAATTTTGTCTTTTTTGCTACTTTTTCTCAAAATATCTAAAATTCATATATTTGCAACAAAAACATGAAAATAAAATTCTTTAAAATATAATATCACCAAAAATAAACATAAAATGTATGCTTAAAATAACATATTATTTTAGTGTATCAATAACTTAGTTGTTTTACCATAGCTCTCTCAAGTCATCATGGATCACAACACATTTATAATAATCACATTATTAGAATGAAAATTAAAATCCCACATTACCTACTTAATCAAGGTTAATCATGACATTAAAAAATTTAAAAGTAATTTTAAAATCAATCCTTATATCCCACATTACCTACTTAATCACCATAAGAGAAAGGTAAAAAGTTTACTCAAAAAGCCTTTAGAAAACACCGCAAAACATCATTGAAAATAAAAAAAAAATCCACTATAGAATTGTGTTTAAATTAAATTCAGATTAGGAGTACAAAATTCCTCACTTTTCCACTCCTTACAAAGGTTTGATGATGCTTCTCTTCCTCACCAATCACTGAAGAAATCTTCTCTTTTATTCTATACAATAAAATATACTTCTCCTTCAATAAAAGACTCAGCAAAGACTGGCAAAAAGACTCCTTATTCTGCAAAAAAATTATTATCATGCTGAAAATCCCAAACTTCATTTGGAACNGAAGAAATCTTCTCTTTTATTCTATACAATAAAATATACTTCTCCTTCAATAAAAGACTCAGCAAAGACTGGAAAAAAGACTCCTTCTTATTCTGCAAAAAAATTATTATCATGCTGAAAATCCCCAAACTTCATTTGGAAGAACTGCTGAAAACTACTCATGTAGTTTCTGGTGCCTAAATGCCAAGGGGCTGGCACTTCGGTCCTAAGCTCTATGTCTGTACAATTTCATGTGGATGCCAAGATGCCTAAAAACTAGCATCAATGCTTTGGTGCCTACTAGATAGTGCTTAGGCTCCAGCCTCTCAGGTCCCTAGTATGGGACAAACAGCAAGACATCTCTTAAATCTGACGTCAAGGCGCTGGTATCCTTTTTCATCCATAGCATTAAGTCTCCTCCACTTTCCTCCATTTCTTCTCCACTTTGCTCCCCTCATAATAAATGTTGTATATTAAAAATAAATATAAAAATACCTTTCTTTAAACTACAATTTTATCCATAAACATTTGCAAACATAAAGGAAATTAAGCACCTTTTCTACACATCAAAGTCCCCAAACTTAAATGTTACTTGTTATCAAGTAACACTAGAATATTAAGAAACCATTTTAGTTTATTTGAGGGAGTGGGTTTCAATAATTTAACTTCAAGAATTTTATAGTTTAGGATTAAGAAAAATTCTACTAAATAAAGTATAACCCTAGTGTGTAAGACAACCTTTCATCCAACTATAAAAACAGGATTTCCTATTTACTTTTGAAAGTAATTAATAAATGTTAACTAAGGTACCTTAGATGGTAGAAAGATAGAATTTAAGCTCTCCATCACAATTACTTTACTAATAAACCATAAATACAAGTAGCATAAGAATGTAATGTAGCTTTAACTTAGAAAAAATCAGGGTAAGACAATTTTTAGTAGACTTGTCCTAAAGCTTCTCCCCACTTAATATTTTTTTGTTAATAACTATTTTCATACTTTGAGATGTGGATTTAAGTCCTTAGCATAGTTTTAAGAGGATTACTATATATGGATAGAACTTTCATAGTTTTGAATTCTACTTTCATCATCCTAAAGTAAAACAAGCTACATTCCTCTACTTTAAAATTTTGAAAAATTAATACAGATATTTTATTCAAGGGTTAAATCATAAGTTAACTCAATACTAGTCTAATATCATTTATATAAAATTTAAAATAAAAGATACTATGTTTTTTTAACTTTCCAAAATTGCAGTAATTTCAAGTTGACACCACATACCTCAAATTACTTTTGAAGCATAACAATTTAAATATAGGTTACTTAGGACAACTGCGTTTAAGCTTTTAAACCCCCCTAGCTTTATTTTCAACTTATGAAGTGATGAGAAGAAAATATAGGAATAAAAACAACACAAAAATACTTTCTATCACATTCCACAAGATTAACAAGTATATACATAAAAAACTTATAAGCATTAGAAAGTAAATCACTGCTAAATAGAGATAAAAATGAAACTAGAAGAGAGAATGTATAAGATGCAACAAGTAACTAAAAATAAACAAAGTGTACAAACACAAATTCAAATTAATAAAGAGAATACATAAATATTAGTAGCAAAAAATGCACATATTGTTTAGTACATGACAGAAAATAAAAAAATAATAATATCAAGAATAACCAGATAATAACAAACAAAAATACAATCCATAACATCCACAAATAGATAAATAAAATAAATCACTCCTCATCCCCTTACTCAGAATGTCCATCTGCATCATCCTCTTCTTCCTCTTCTTCTTCTTCCTCATGCTCATCCTTTCGCCAGCTATGCTCATATGTCTAGTAAAGTGGGAAAGCATGGAACTCTATTGAGTTATGCCCATCAAGCCACAAATTCCTTCCATACATTTCTACCCGAGCAGCCTGAAAAATGGCAGCGTGATCATATTGACATTTGTCCTTCCACTCTATATGCAAAAATGATCAGCAATATCATAAACATCCATCTGAGTAATAGAGATGTTATTCTCCATTTTCTTCAATTTCTCAAACATGGAAGCTATGTTAGTTGAAGGACAAGGTTGAGAGTCAGATATAGAAGGCTGAACTAAAGAAGAAGGTTAAGAAGAGCTCACTCCACACTGTAAAATAACATGTTTAATACATAAGTTTACATTTGCCTTAGTAATGGGCTTCAGTGGACATAGTAACTCCTCACATCTCTCAAAAGAAACATCAAATTGCCAGCAAAGAGTAAAAATAGTAGAAGGATGTCCTAGCCCTAATGTTGAACCTCCCTTTATAGCATTGATCATGAAGAGATGAATGAGGGCTCCAAGATCTATCAATTTCATGATTTGGATGCAATAATTGAGAGCAGCTCTCTCTCGTCACCTCGCTCAAATTAGTGTAAGGAAGGAGCTTGGAAAAAATGAAGTAGTGCAAAGCTTTGGAAGATGCATTCAGTTTAGATGAAGAAAAATTTACTTTATGGACCTTTCTCACCTTCTAAAACCCTTCTCCATTAATCAAGAATCTAATAATCTCATCATAATCAAAATGAGTAGGGACCAAGCTGCAGTAGTAACTCACAGGGACATCTCTCAATGAAAAAATTGCATTAATGCGCGATGGGGAGATATTCGTCTACTTCTCCCTCACAAATATTGAATCATCAAACGCCTCAGTGTTGGCATTGAACTCCTGAACCACATAAATCAATATTATAACCATAATGTAGCAAAATTTTACTAATCTCTCCTAAAAACCATGCTCTTTACCTAACCCAAGGGGCTAATGAATCCCTTCTCCACAAACAACTTCATATACACTATGAAGTCATTGTAATGCTCCTGAGCTATGGAGCTTTTGAACTTCTTTTTATCCTATGATGTTGAATTGGAATTTGACCATTAATTTTTAGAGCTATATAAAATTTTAAATGATGAAAATGCAAAGGAATGAGGCTAAATAATAGTGTGGTTGTGTACAAAATACTAGTTAATGGCTTAATCAATTTTTTCCAAAAAATCCCTAATTTTCACCTTCTCCTCCAAAAATCTTAATGAAATACTAGATGAGAATTGAAAAAACAAGCTTAGAGAGCGAATATACATCTTGGAAGTGATTTCCACTCACCAACGATTGGTGAATCAAGTAGAAATGAAATGTAAATGGAAGCCCCAAGTATCACATTTCAATCGCAAAAGAAGGATTGGGGAGGGGTTCATGCAAAAATGAACTAAACCAAGCTGATTTAAGCATTTTCTCGAGCAGAAGGGAGAAAATCTTAAGTGTAGTGATAGAAGTGATAAGGCACTACTCAGCCTAGGTTGTGACGCCTTGGTGCCGGATTTTATTTGTGTTTAGATGCGTAGTCTACTTCTAGAACTTTGATGCCAAGAGCTCTGTTGCCTATGTGCCCGACCCATATTTGGACCTGGTTTTTTAGAATTTTTAATCCTTCCCATGTCCTTAATCACACATATTAATCACAATTTTGTGTTAAAGATAAATGAGGATCACTCATCCTCCTTCTCATCACATCTCCCTACTCCAACTTCTCATCTCACTAGGATCACCTTCAAATGACTATCAGGTGCTTTACACATTTCAGTAAGGATATTCAGGTCTAGATAGCACCTTTACTATTGGCTTATGTGTTACAAATTTTAAAGAGCTACATTGTCCAATAAAATATACTCTTCTGTCAGTTAAATGAGAAGATCATCCACGTGCTCCTCTAATAGCCAGTTTATGGAAACAACATGATAGACTAGAGTCAAAAATAGGAAGTAAGGATTTGAGATGGACCCATTCTATGCCCAAACTCAATCTGTATCTTATAAGTCCTTATGTTTGATTGAGAAATAGGGTGTAAAGGACTAGGTTGATCCCACTACAATCAAAGGACATAGTAAAGTCCAGTCATCAATGAGAAGATTAATGATTCACCTCCCTCAATTCACACACTCCAAATCAAATCAAAACATTTACAATCTGAAACATCAACAGATAATTACAAACACTCCACATAACAAAAAATATCAAACACAAATACAAATATAAAAACAAAATTTGGGATATCACCAAAGATGCACTTAGTCTAATGTCCTCAGCTCGACAAATCGAGATATTTACTCAGATTGACCTAACATTAAAATCTCATTAACTACAAACCTCTAACCACCTAAGTAGGGTTTAAATCTCTATCCATTTACTTTGAATACCTTAGCTCTCCAAAAATCATTAATATCAATTGCACCAAAAGGATAAACTTCTGCTATAATTTGTAGTCCTGACCATCTAGACATATATTTTTAAGGAAATAATTTTTAATCATGTATTTTATAGTAAAACCTCTTAATGAGGCTAAAAATATTTCTTAAGAATCTTTTGATGATGCCACTTTTTGTTTTTCTCTTTATAAATTCTCACATCTTCATAATATTGTTGTTTAAGTTCATCGAGTACATTTAACTACAATAATCTTCTCTCACTAGCATCCTTCATATTCTAATTAAACTCAATTATAGCCAATCAGCTTTATGTTTTAATTCCATTAATAAGTCAAAAGCTTTTCCAAATTTGAGCCAATATGAATACATTCTTAATGGTGTTTTATAAGCAGTCCTATAAGCCTAAAATGCATCATCTAATCTTAAATTGGAATAATTTATATTAGGATCAACAANTCAAAAGCTTTTCCAAATTTGAGCCAATATGAATACATTCTTAATGGTGTTTTATAAGCAGTCCTATAAGCCCAAAATGCATCATCTAATCTTAAATTGGAATAATTTATATTAGGATCAACAATTTTTTTCTAGAATCCTTTTGATTTATCTATTTGATTGTTATGTTAAACCACTGGTTTGAGGATGATATATTGTGTCAATTTAATGTTTAATTTCATACTTAGTAACTAATTTCTCAAATTATTTATTCCTAAAGTGGCTCCCCCGTCACTAATGATCACTTTGGACATACCAAATCTACTAAAGATGTTTTTCTTTAAGAATTTTGCTACACTTTGATCATCACAAATTGAAGAGCCACTATTTCAATACATTTTAACACATAATCTAGAGATATTAACATACATAAATTCACTAATAATGGTACAAAAAGTCCCATGAAGNTCTATGCCCAAACTCAATCTGTATCTTATAAGTCCTTATGTTTGATTGAGAAATAGGGTGTAAAGGACTAGGCTGATCCCACTACAATCAAAGGACATAGTAAAGTCCAGTCATCAATGAGAAGATTAATGATTCACCTCCCTCAATTCACACACTCCAAATCAAATCAAAACATTTACAATCTGAAACATCAACAGATAATTACAAACACTCCACATAACAAAAAATATCAAACACAAATACAAATATAAAAACAAAATTTGGGATATCACCAAAGATGCACTTAGTCTAATGTCCTCAGCTCGACAAATCGAGATATTTACTCAGGTTGACCTAACATTAAAATCTCATTAACTACAAACCTCTAACCACCTAAGTAGGGTTTAAATCTCTATCCATTTACTTTGAATACCTTAGCTCTCCAAAAATCATTAATATCAATTGCACCAAAAGGATAAACTTCTGCTATAATTTGTAGTCCTGACCATCTAGACATATATTTTTAAGGAAATAATTTTTAATCATGTATTTTATAGTAAAACCTCTTAATGAGGCTAAAAATATTTCTTAAGAATCTTTTGATGATGCCACTTTTTGTTTTTCTCTTTATAAATTCTCACATCTTCATAATATTGTTGTTTAAGTTCATCGAGTACATTTAACTACAATAATCTTCTCTCACTAGCATCCTTCATATTCTAATTAAACTCAATTATAGCCAATCAGCTTTATGTTTTAATTCCATTAATAAGTCAAAAGCTTTTCCAAATTTGAGCCAATATGAATACATTCTTAATGGTGTTTTATAAGCAGTCCTATAAGCCCAAAATGCATCATCTAATCTTAAATTGGAATAATTTATATTAGGATCAACAATTTTTTTCTAGAATCCTTTTGATTTATCTATTTGATTGTTATGTTAAACCACTGGTTTGAGGATGATATATTGTGTCAATTTAATGTTTAATTTCATACTTAGTAACTAATTTCTCAAATTATTTATTCCTAAAGTGGCTCCCCCGTCACTAATGATCACTTTGGACATACCAAATCTACTAAAGATGTTTTTCTTTAAGAATTTTGCTACACTTTGATCATCACAAATTGAAGAGCCACTATTTCAATACATTTTAACACATAATCTAGAGATATTAACATACATAAATTCACTAATAATGGTACAAAAAGTCCCATGAAGTAAAAACCCTAAACATAAAAAATTTTAATCTCCAAAGTAAAATTTAGATGCACTTCATTATGCCTAAAAATATTGACTACTCTCTGACATCTATCATAAGTTTCAATATATTTATTCACGTCTCTAGATAAACTAGGACAATAAAATCTAGATTGAAAAATAATAAAAGTAGTTCTATCAACTCCAAAATGTCCCCCAAATTCCAAAACATGATGTTTCTTAAAAATTTTGATGCTTTCTTATACAGGTACACATCTCATAATTACATGATCCATACATTTTCAATAGAGGTATGGTTCATCCCAAAAGTAATATTTGGCGACATCGATAAATTTTTTCTGTTGATGGTATGTCAGACCAATAGGACATGATTTCATTAACTATGAAATTTACTATGTTAGCAAAACATGAAATATATCATTTAGTAAAAACAAATAGTTGCTCATCAGAAAAATTATCATTAATCTCATCTTCATAACCAAATGAATTCCCTTGAACAAGTCTTAATAAATTGTCAGCTACTTTATTCTCAATACCTTTCCAATCCCCTACTTTGATATCGAAATTTTACATTAAAAGGAACCATCTAATAAATCTCAACTTGACTTTTTTTGCATAAGATATCTAATTACACAATATACGGTATGAAAATTACATTTTGTTCCAATCAAATAGGGACTAGTTTTATCAAAATTAAATAATATGGTTAATAGCTCCTTATAAGTAGTGGTATAATTAATTTGAGCTTTATTAAACTTTTTACTGGGAAAGTATATAACTCTAAACATTTTATAGTATCATTGTCCTAATACAACAGTAATAAAATAGTCACTAATATCGTACATTAACTTAAATGATTTCCCTTAATGAGGTGAAACAATAAAATAAGCAGAGACAAACTTCTCTTTTAGAGTATTAAAGGCATTTAAGCATTCATGATCAAAACTAAATAGTGTGTCCTTTTCTAAGAGATGTTTTATTTGTTTGGTTATTTTAGGAAAATACTTAATATATTGCCTATAGAATCCAACATGTCCTTGAAAACTTCTAACTCCCTTCACTGTAGTAGATGCAGGTAGCTTTCCATAACTTCAATTTTTGCTAATGTCTACTTCCATGACTTTTTTAGATATATTATGTCCTAACACAATACCTCCAAATTGAGAACATAAAATTTTCAAAGTATTAACACTTCTTCTAATTGAGAACAATGTTGGTCTCTTAATAGCATTTTAGCACCTTTGTTAAATTGTTTGAGCAAGAGTCAAATGAAGGGCAAAACAGTGAAAAATAATTCATAAAAATTTCTATCCTTTCTCAATTAGGTTGTAGAAAATAGACATCATATACCGCTGAAATGCAGTAGGTGCACTACATAACCCACCTAAAGGGCATTCTTTGAAAAGTAAAAGTCCCATAAAGACCTTGTGAATGTTGTTCTATTTTGATTCTCAGGAGCAATAAGTATTAGATGATACCCTGAATATCAATCGAAAAAATAAAAATATGGATTTCTAGCTAGCCTATGCAACATCTAATCTATAAAAGGTAGAGGAAAGCAATCTTTCCTATTGACATAACTTAATTTCATATAATTTAAACATATACACCACCCAGTGCATGTCTAGTGAGAATTAGTTCATTCTATTCATTTACAAACACCGTCACTCCACCATTGATAGGAACACAATTAATATGGCTAACCAAATCACTATCTAATATAGGATAAATAAAACCTGCAACTGGCCATTTTAATATTACCTTTTTAATTACTTCTTTCATAATTTGGTTTTATCTCCTTTGAGGATCTGCTCGAGGTTTATGACTATCTTCCATCAGAATCTTATTCATACATACACAGGGTCTAATCCCCTATTTTTGATAAGGACCATCCAAAACCTTTCTTATAGTTCCTCAGAATATCCATTAGTTCCTCCTCTTATGAGTGAGTCAAATATGAGGATATAATAATTGGTAAGTGTTTATCTCATTTTTTAAAGATCAAATTCATCTCTTTAGGAAAATAGAATCTAGCCTTAGAACTTTCCTATGGACTATCTTAAAGAACTAGTTAGGGAATCGACACCTGATACACCAAAAATATATGCATTTGTAGACCCATATTTTATAGTCATTTTTGGTAATATTGCACTTTAATGGAAGACATTTTCTATGTTTTATTACAGGTTGTTGATTTTGAGGACTTGGAACAAAAAAGGAAGTAAAAAATGATAGATTTTGGAGTAAAAATGGAGAAGTACAAAATTTTTTCAGTGACGACGACGCCATTTGTTAGAAACTTGGGATTTAATTACGAACCTGTTGACCTCACTTTTGTTTGAGGTTTGATTTTTTCCTCTTTAGTAGCCTAGGGTCTAGCCATAGGGCTTTCCTGTTGACTATTCCTATAAAACTAAAAAAGGAACGCTCACCATTAGAAATTTGTCCTAACCTCTAGCCCTTAGTACGTGGGGTCGTTATGAGGGAGCTCAAGGAGAGTCCCCCTAGGACTTCCTAACCTTAGGGTTGACGCTGGGTGTTGGTCTGGAGCTAGTTCACTCACCTACACTCACTCTCACCCACAATCACTCACAACCCTAAACCCAAAATTTCTTGACTTTGATCCTTTGATCTTTTGGGAAACTCATGTACATGGTCCCCTAAATCCCTTGGCCCTAGGCAGTCTGGCTAAGTCCTGTACATAGAGGACCCAAATGGGGATTCCATTGGTCCATCGCTCATATAGGGTGGCTGGAACTCTACAAAAATATTCAACTTGGCCTTTTGCCCCCAAATCTACCCAAATTACCTAAATGCCCTTGAAACCCAAAATTTGGCCAAATTTCCAAAATTCACCCAAAATACTCAAATTTGTTTAAAAATCATTTCAAACATTTTTAAAATAGCCAAATTGCCCAAAATTACCCAAAAATGCCAAATTTACCAAAATACTCCAAAATTTTCCAAAATTACTAAAATACCCTTGGCACCAAACTTTACCAAAACCTCTAAACTCACTTCAAATATTTCCAAAACCAATTTGGACCCTCCAATTAAACCTAATTTGACCAATTTGACCATTTTGACCAAAACCCCCAAATTGCCTTTAAAGGCCTAACTTTCCCAAATTCACCTCAAATGTCCATGAATTTGGCCCAAATTTCCCTCAATTTTAATTCTAAAACTCAAACTCACCTTCCATATGACCAAAATAAACTAAATAGAAGCTTAATTGGCCCATGCTTTGAGCACAATTTTGATCTAAGTCAAACCCCTAATTTTGGCCCTATGACTTAATCCCACCAAATTGAACCCCAGAGCCTACTTAATTTGCCCCAATTTGGATCCTAAATCTTTTATAACAGTCATACACACTAAACGTGACCTTCAATTGGCCTTGGTAAAGTCTCAATTTCATTTAATTTCAACCTAAATCCAAAAATCTCCAAATTTGCCCCAAATTGGCTATGTCCCCAAAATCCAGCAAATTGAATGTCTTAATACCACAATTGGCACCCAATTTATGTTGAAAACTCCTCAAAACTGTTTTACAGATAATTTTAAACAATTAATTTGAACCTCACCCAACCTTAGCCCAATCTAGACCAATGTATGGCCCAACATGCTCAAATTGACCAAGATCCAAAAATCCTTCAAATTGAGCTTCCAATTGAACTTAAAATCATTTCAATCCTTCACCATAAATGTTCATAACAATAATCTACACAATTTTGATTAATCAATTGGGCTTAAAGTCATGTCTAGCCTAATCCACAAAATGAAACCATGCACCAAAATTGATCTAGTCATCTTAAAACCACCAAACTAATTAATCCACAGTCACTAAGCACATTTTATTGACCAGGCTAAACCCCTTGGACCGACCCAAGCAAGCTATGTACCAATGCNCTTAAAACCACCAAACTAATTAATCCACAGTCACTAAGCACATTTTATTGACCAGGCTAAACCCCTTGGACCCACCCAAGCAAGCTATGTACCAATGAGTCGCTAAATTAAGGGATTCATTCCCATTTTTAGGCCTTAACTACAAAATCTCTTCATCATTGCTTGCCTAACACCCCCTGACCTCCCTGAGCCAAGAAGTGACTGAACCTTGCCCAGCCACCACCTAGGTTTTTGGAAAACACCAACATAAGAAGGCTAAAAATGGTCAAACACCCAATTAAGCCCCTCAAAGCTGTCCCAATCCAATTGGAGGCTTGAGGCCTTATTCCCTGCACCTAAGCAGTGGGGCTAACCCTCTANCAGCCACCACCTAGGTTTTTGGAAAACACCAACATAAGAAGGCTAAAAATGGTCAAACACCCAATTAAGCCCATCGAAGCTGTCCCAATCCAATTGGAGGCTTGAGGCCTTCTTCCCTGCACCTAAGCAGTGGGGCTAACCCTCTGGCATGTTGCTTAGAAAAATCCAAGAAAAATTTTATAGGTTCACTGTGACCAGAGAACCATAGAACAAATTTTTCATAAGCTAAGTCATCAAGAACACCCCTAATTTTTACAAAACCCTAAAACACAAAGGAAATTAATTAAGAAAAAAATAAACATCTAAATGACTTTGTTTTAATTTTCCACTATAATTTAAAGTTCGGAGGACTCCCCATAAAAATTTCAAAATATTTGGAGTTCATTTGATAACCTAATTTAATTTTCTAAGTTAAAGGCCGCTTTTAATACTTAAAATAAACATAATAAAAAGTTATAAAATTGTTTTTTAGGAGTTTTCTGTGATCAGAGAAATTTTCTAAAAATAAAATTGTAATTAAAGTAAAAATTTCATGTTTAAGCATATTTTAAATATTTAAATAATGAAAANCGCTTTTAATACTTAAAATAAACATAATAAAAAGTTATAAAATTGTTTTTTAGGAGTTTTCTGTGATCAGAGGAATTTTCTAAAAATAAAATTGTAATTAAAGTAAAAATTTCATGTTTAAGCATATTTTAAATTTTTAAATAATGAAAGATTAATAAAAATCATAGAATTAATAAAATTTATAGATAAGTTCTAATTTATTTCCTAAGCCTTCAAGAGCAATTGGAATATTTTCCTTAGATTTCTAAGTGAAGATATTGCTCAAAAATAATTTTTTAAATGGCGAAAAATGGATTTTCTTTAATCTCTCACTAAAATAATTAGAATAATTCAAAGAAAAATAAAAAAATGTGAAATTTGTTTTTCTGGGTTCCTTGACCATGGAGAGATTTAGGAAAAATATAAAACTTAATTTTCCATATTTAGAATATCTTATAATTAATTAATACTCCAGAAGTTAAAATAATTATAATAATTCAAATGAAACTCAAAATATCATAAAAATTGGTCTAAGTGGTTCACTAGTCTAAGTGTACCTCCAATAAAAATTTTAAGTAATTAGGATTTTCCTTAGTCAAGTTATTGAATCTTCTTTGAAAAATCCTATTTTTTCATGTAAATAATCATATAAATTAAGTTAAATTTTGAAAAATCACATTTTCTCCTATAATTNAAATGGCGAAAAATGGATTTTCTTTAATCTCTCACTAAAATAATTAGAATAATTCAAAGAAAAATTTTTTTTATGTGAAATTTGTTTTTCTGGGTTCCTTGACCATGGAGAGATTTAGGAAAAATATA